>JAOTOM010005129.1:72500-295000 GCA_034440615.1 Ashinkailepas kermadecensis | reverse complement strand
AGTGCCGAACGCAAGAACAGCACAGTGTGCACCTCATGATCATTTTCCTCTTCTCAATCTGCCAGCACGCGGCAAGGAGCTTCGAAAAATAGTTGTCTCAAAGTGCATAGGTGGACCACAGGCTCCGCCCACTCCCATATAATCCTTCTTGTATGGACCATGAAGCCACGCCGACTAGGCCCACCTGAGCATGCTTGATTCTAGTTTTACACAAAATACTGCTTACATGGATCAACACACTGAAGTAGCTTACGCGTCAGGTAATGTGAGTAAGATGCTGATTTGGCGGTGAATCCAGGGCACCGAGTTCGAAATGAAAATAATCGTGCATATTTGACTTTTATTTATCTATATCTGTTAAAATGTCCTTGAGTTAATGGCAGTAAAATACGTCAATTGCATGCAATAGCATACAATTGAAGTAGGGATAGGAAGTGTATGAGGTACCTACACATTCTCTTCACTCTTCTGACTTATGCTTTTGAGATTTATTTTTACTTTTAGCCTTTTAACTTTTTGTATCCTTTTGAATCTTTTCGACTATTATTATTTTATCTTCGACTTACTCTTTTCAACTTTAAATATTTTCAGCTTTTATTCCTTTCGACGTTTATTATCCTGGGCTTTTTTGGCTTTTATTCCTTAATTAAATTATGAAATTCTGTATTATTATCTTTATTATTTGTTCTTTAGATCAACTTATTTTGTAGGTGCATCTGATAATAATTTGCATGGATAATTCCTATTTTGTTGTATGGACATTTGTGAATAACTGGGAAAACAAATTACAAGCGTCTCTGTATCAACTGCATCGCATACCTACGCACCTGAAGAACGGTATTTTGGTTCATGATCCACCCTTTTGACACATCTTGCAATTAAACCAAGATGACTGAATACAAATTGGTTGTGGTTGGTGCAGAATGCGTCGGAAAAAGTGCGCTTACAGTTAAAATGATACAGCACCATTTCGTGGATGAGTATGACCCCACTATCGAGGATTCATAGCGGAAGCAAGTTGTAATCGACGGCAACACGTGCTTGTTGGACATTCTGGATACAGCAGGTCAAGATGAGTACAGCGCGATGCGGGACCAGTACATGCGCACCGGCGATGGCTTCCTGCTCGTGTTCGCCGTCAACAAAGCCAAGTCGTTCCAGGACATCAGCAGCCACCGCGAGCAAATCACGCGCGTCAAGGACGCCGACGTAGTGCCCATGATCCTGGTGGGTAACAAGTGTGACCTGGCGACGAGGGAGGTCGATATGGCTGAAGCCAAGGACTTGGCGACAAACTACGGCATCCCGTTCATAGAGACATCAGCCAAGACACGTATGGGAGTGGACGACGCCTTCTACACTCTAGTCAGAGAAATTAAGCGGAAGGAGCCGCGAGGGCGTGAGAAGGGCAAGGTGGGCTACCTCGGCAAGAAGAAGGGGTGTTGTCTGCTGTAGACGTTAGGTGTGCCAAGTCAGTCTCCAGCGCGTCGCCCGTGTCTGTTCCGTGACCTCGTGTGTTGCGCCTCGCCCCTCGTGGTAGCCGCATACCCCGCAATGGTATTTGGCCGCCGCCAGCGCCCCTGACGGTGGCATTGTGAAGCGAGCATCAGCGTACTCGGTATTCTCTTCGCCATTTTCCACTGTTCCAGCGCCGGTGCCGCGTGAACGGTGTGCGATATTGGCGGCTCTTCTGGTTAGAGGTGGTAGCGTTCTCATTAGGTAGGTAATAGCCGGGTTATCCGACCAGCCACAGCCTTTCCACGAATCACTTCTGCTGGCGGCGTTCGCTTCGTGGCTTCAGACACCGACTCCGGATTATTCCTGGCCGATCGGACCGGGCATAACCCGATGCGGCATTCAGTCACATTCAGTCACTGGACGAGTCGCTCTCACTGATTACCGGACGAGCCGCTCGATCACAGATCGCTGGACGAGTCGTTCGGCCACCGACCACCGGACGACCCGCTCAATCAGACCACTGGACGAGCCGCTCCATCACCGATTACCGGACGAGCCGCTCAATCAGACCACTGGACGAGCCGCTCCATCACCGATTGCCGGACAAGCCGCTCCATCACTGATTACCGGACGAGCCGCTCCATCACCGATTGCCGGACGAGCCGCTCCATCACTGATTACCGGACGAGCCGCTCCATCACCGATTACCGGACGAGCCGCTCCATCACTGATTACCGGACGAGCCGCTCCATCACCGATTGCCGGACGACCGCTCAATCACAGACCACGACGACCGCCCATCACCGATTGCCGGACGAGCCGCTCCATCACTGATTACCGGACGAACCGCTCCATCACCGATTACCGGACGAGCCGCTCGATCATAGATCGCTGGACTAGTCGTTCGGCCACCGACCACCGGACGAGCCGCTCAATCACAGATCACTGGAAGAGTCGCTCAATCACCGATCACCGGACGAGTCGCTCGGCCACCGATCACTGGACGAGTCGCTCGGTGGACGAAAAGCCGACAGAGCCCAGCTCTAAGAAGCCAGAGTCCTGGCTGCGGGCGCCCAGGCCGAACCGGATATGTCCCTCTTTTAACTGCGGGCTCGAGTTGCCGCCGGACGAGTCGCTCCCAGTGCGGACATCCGCCGGAGCTGGCGAACTTGTGGTCCTTCTCGTCGAGGGTGTGGTCGGCGTCGGCGGCGCGGCGCGCGGCGAGGCCCGACTCGTGCGGCGCCGACGGCGGCGTCGTCAGACCGAACGTGTGGTTGTGGAACTGGTTGTGGGTGGGTGCGGCGGCGCTGCGCTGCTGGCGTCGGCGCAGCCAGAGTGCCGCCACGGCCAGCAGCAGCGCCGTCAGACACAGCACGATGGCGACCATGCCGCTGCTGGTGCCGCCGCCGCCGTTGTCGCCGTCTCCGCCGCCGTCACCCCCGTCGCGGACGGCAGAGGCGCCGGCGGCGCCGAGTGCCTGCTTCTGGCAGTTGGGCAGGTGGTCGGGGCAGTAGCAGGCCAGCTGACCGGAGTGCGGCAGACACATGTGGCGGCAGCCGAGAGCCAGACACGAGCTGCGCGAGCCGTCCTGGTCGGCGGACAGCAGCGGCTGGCGCAGCGTGTGCACCACGTCCACCGACTCGAGCCGCATCGACTGGCTGTAGACCGCCTGGCAGACGGCGTCGGAGTTGTTCGAGAGCGGCGCGTACGTGCCGCCGCCGGTGTGGCGGAGCCGCGTGTTGCAGCGGCGCACATGGCCGCCGTGCGTCACGAAGTAGGCCCAGTCGTCGAACACTGCCAGCGTGCGCGGCTGGCTGAGGTTGGCCAGGTCGAGCCGGATGCGGCGGCTGCCGTCCAGCTCGGCGGAGCCCAGGCGCAGGTAGTGGCTGTCCAGCCACCAGACGCGTTGCGTGACGCGGTCCAGGTCGACGCCGACGCAGCGGCCCACCTTGAGCCGCAGCAGGCGGCCGCGCCGCTGGCGGCCGCCGGACGCCAGCGTCTCGGCGCACGCCAGCAGCACGCCCTGCTCGGGCACCGGCCGGAGCGCGAGCAGAACCTCGCCGGGCGTGCGCATCAGCGTGCGGCAGCCGGCCGAGCCGCCGTACCGGCTGGCCAGGTAGACGTTCTTGCCGTTCCATTCGAGCGCCAGCGACGTCAGCGACGTCACGTTGTCGACGAGAAGTCGTGGCGACGGCGAGTCGGCGCCGCCGACGGTCAGCACGCTGCCGCGGTAGCGGTCGTAGAAGTAGAGCGTCTGCGTCCACGAGTCGTAGTCGGAGAAGCCGACACCGGTCGGCGCAGATGGCCATCGTGCACGAGGCAGCGCACAGGCCGCCCTCGTCGCTGCGGTCGTCGCAGTCGGCCACGTCGTCGCACACGTTGTCCGCGTCCACGCAGCCGTAGCCGTGGGCGCACGAGTGGTGCTGTCCGCCGTCCCAGCTGACGGCCGCCGGCGGCGCCGCCGTCGACGCCGGCGCGTTCGGGCACGTCAGCTCGTCCCAGCCGTCGTCGCAGTCGGGCTCGCCGTCGCACAGCCAGCTGGCGTCGATGTGGCGGTGCGTGCCGCGGCACGTCAGTCGCGGCGGACAGTCGGCCTCGCCGTCGACGCAGTCGCAGAGCGCCGCCGACGCCACCCACGCACCGGTCGCTGGCGGGCAGGTCAGGCGACCCTGCATGCCGCCCTTCACCAGCCGGAGCCGGGGCTGGACGTTCTGGCGGTCGTCGACACAGCTCCTGCAGCGGGCGGCAGACAGTCATACCCAGAGGCCGTAGTGTGAGGAGGGGACGGACGAAACCAAGGGTCACAGGGTGAGTAGAGAATGCATGGGAGATGTTCCGAGGGTCAAAGAGTGAGGAGGGGACGGACGAAACCGAGGATCACAGGGTGAGGAGAGGATGGGTGGGAGGTGTTTCGAGGGTCACAGGCATACATACATACACGTATGTATGTATATATGTATGTATATATGCATATATATATATATATATATATATATATATATATGTGTGTGTGTACATATATATCTGTGTGTGTATGTGTATGTATGTATGTATGTATATGTATGTATGCATGTATATATGTGTGTGTATATGTGTGTATATGCATGTATGTATATATGTATGTATATATGTATGTATGTATATACATATATATATATATATCAGCCTTTGAAAATAGTGACCGAAATCCGGAGTTTCCGAAAAGGGGAGGGGTAGTAGCTAGGGGCCTCAGGTGTTCGCCCCTGGACCAAATCCTGGCACATCACTGCCGCTAGGTGGTCAGATTCTGGGCTTGAACCTGCAGCGTATTGTCCAGCCTCACCAAACTTACTGAATGGCAGCGGCACAAAGCATGAAAATGTATCACGTTAGCCCAACGTAGATTAGTAAAGCAGACAATATTTTTTACGGAAGCCAGAGGCCCCAAAAAAGGCATGAAACAGAGGACGCATTCGGCTCGCCGAAAATGTTTGGTTTTGGGTCGAAAATCCCAGAATTTCCTGTTTGGTCTAGCGTATTTTCGGTTTCTAAAAGGAGCGGGCCCCCTTGGCTGGGCCTCTTACATAAAAGTAATCTAGCCATTTACACACCTGTTTCAGGATGCAGATCGTCCAAATTGCCGGAGAGTTGCTCTCCTTCTATCGAGAGGAGGAGCTTCGTCACCTTGCAGAGTTCCACTGTCGACTCTGAAGCCTATAGTAATTTCTGTGGACCATGATATCGTGGCCCAGGTGGTTGGCGAGGAAGTCCATCTCGTTCTCTTTAGGTTTAGTACTTGGGACACCGTAGCCACGTACTTCCGCATGTTGGTGCTTGTGATGATTGCGGCGTCTTTCACTCCGGCGTTCTTACACGCTTTTTAAGAGCATGCCAGTGACTTACGGCATTGCCATGACTTTCATGAGCAGCCGCCCTTCTGGCTTCAAACCCAAGCGAGCCCTTGCCACGAGCAGAGTATCTATTGCTAGTTTTGAGCTTGGTGTGATGATCACTGGGACACTTCGGCCCCTTTACCAATTGTCTTGATGAGTTCATCTTATCTGCTAACTTCCTTTCAAAGGCCGACATCGACTGCAGTATCAGTTCATTCTGCTGGCTTCCCGCGCGACACGTGTACTCTGCTACAGTGACCTTGGCTGGTTCCCCCCTCGCCTCTTGTTGAATACTAATATATCGACAGTTGTTGCCGTCACAAGGTCGTCGTACGCTTGCTTGAGAGATTTCCTGGGGTTTTCTTGTATCTCCGTCCTGACTTCTAGTATGTCCTTGAGGGCCCGAGTTTTGTTTCTCACCTCTTCCCTTAGGAACGAAGCAAGTAGCTTCATGTCAGGGAATCGCATCTCCCTTCATTTGTTTTCTTACGTTCATAGTGTGCAAGGCTGCGCGAGACAATTTGTCGCCCCATTCGGCCTCGTAGAGTCGGATGAAGTCACTAGATGTGCGCTCCAGGTCTTCGTTGCCTGTTCTGATGGCCTTTCCTACCACTGTACGAGCGACCTTCTCGAGTGCATGACCCATTGATCTAGCTACGGATGGGGTGTTTAGGGTTGGGTTTTCCAGGTCCGTTCCCACGTCATAGCCTGCGAGGTTCTTTGTTACGTCAATGATCGTGTCGAAATACGTAGGAGAGATAATCTCCTCTGCGGTGAGGTTTTCTTTCCCTGTTTTTCCTCTCACGCCCTGTATTAGCTTTCCAACCAAGGTGAGCCGTGACTTCAATGCTTTGGTCTGGTTCTGCGATAATCCCTTTGTAATAACGGTGTAGTTCGCATACCTTAAGATGGTTGAGTCTAAAGATAAAATGGTACGGAGATCATCACTTCTTATTGTTCTGATGCACTCCGGGATGTCTTCGTTATCGCAACGCCCCAGAAGTGCGTCCGCTTGTGAGCCGATGCCTCTCAGTGAGCATTTCTTTGCTAACACCCTGGGACAGGTGGCAGCATGCCGCGGTAGATCACTCTTGAGCATAAACCCCAAGCATCCGGGACACGGGACGAACGCGGTGATCGGAATTTCAGTCTGTTTGGGCCGCCGCAGGGGCATAAGTTCACCTCTTCCTTGTTTCAGGACACGCAGGTTGTGGTCGTAGTTGCCTTCGTTCCAAGGGATGCAAACTCGGCATCTTGTTGTTGTCGCGACAGACGTGCTGCCTTGGTCACCCTCTGCTCCGCATTATGCCTTCGGAGCTGATGTCTTTTCATTTTTGTTTCACACGTTTCTTGCAAAAAAGGCAGACGTTGACAGTGTCATAACGTTTCTTTGCCGGTGCGCACGTGTAAGACACGGAGCTGGTCCCGGCCGGAAGACCGCGGCCGTCCTCAATCGATCTGCAAGGAAAGAGAAGCGGGTCTAGTTAAACGGAAATGATCGTCGATGCAATGGTAGCTGGTTTTAACTAAGGGTGTTGACAGCAGGAGCCAAAGGAGGCGATCACCTTCCCGACCCCTTTTAGCACGAAGGAGCTGGATACGACCGATGTAGATTTATTCAACTGACCTTCGCCACCAAATACAGAAAACGACATCATCACTGCATGGTGTTACGCTGGTTCAGCAGGTTTCACGATTGGTTTCAGGGCATGGATAACAAAATTTGCACAGCGATGCAAAACAAATCAGTAGTTCGTCGTATAAACCACTGCTTTATCGACAAAGTGAAATGCGATTTTAATATTGTTGTGCAGTGGCTGTCATTGCCTGAAGTTTTAACTTGCTTTTTTGGTGACAAATTCGAAATTATAGACCACTTTTCCGGGAACCAAACTTCGTATCGTCTACGGATTTTGTCATCGCCTTCCGCATGGCCTAAAGTCCATGCTGAACCCGCATAGGAATGTGACTCCGTCGCCACGTTAATCTAATTTGGGAAACAATCTAAATTTATGGAACCCCTGATATTTGGCATAGTTACGAAAATATGTCATAACTACAGGCACTAATCGACCAGACCTGTGTCTCAGAATTGTGGCTGTGCGTGGTTCAGGCTCAAGGCCTCACAACCACGCACCATATTTGCCGCACTTGGCACACTAGTCGGATGCTGCACATTGCTGCTACGTCTCCACCACCACAGGCATGGATGGGAATGAGGTGGTTAGTTAGTTAGTTAGATATTTGGGCTTTCGGGCGCTTCGAATGCTCTGGTCATATTGCGCCCATAACTCATGTGATCATTGAGATACGGTTAGCAGTTCCAAGCGTCACACCATTGACGCCGTTTCATCGCTTTACCACAGATAATGGTAAACGGATAGGAAACTCCCCGGAATCGGCGACCAAGGACGGGCTATTGCCACCTAACGGTTGGAGGCCGAAGCTAATCCTTGATAGGATCCTGGATAGGATATTGTTTGATTCCAGCAGCACATTCCCGCGTTGGAGAGTACACCGTGGTTTAGTTTCGGCCAATTTCCGCTTTTTGGAGAAACAGGGGAACAGTGATTCTGCTCTGTGGCGGTAAGGAATTAATTAAAAACATCTCTGCCTTCATTTCTTTCTTTCAGGGAGCATTTAATGCCTTCATTTCTTTCTTTCAGGGAGCATTTAAACGCATGGCGTGGTGTACTACGTTTATGGCGCGTTGTGTGTGTTTTTGGGAGCAACTTATGTGTTTTGGATGAAGTGAAGCAACATAATTATCCATTACATTGCCCAGTTGTTTACTCTAAATCACGAGAAAATCTGAATCAGTGGTATTTAGTCTGTTTGAGCTTTTGCTTGGATTGAAGCATTGGTTGGTTGGTTATTGGTTTTACGACACGTCGACCGTTGAGTCATATAGCGTCGCCAATCTCTCACGCCAATTGGCCGCGGGCGAAGAGTAGCGACAGGTGAGATTCGAACCCACAACCTTTCGATTGTGAGACGAGCATCTTACCCCTAGACCACTCGTCCCCTGAAGCATTGGTCAAAGGGGGCGCAGTAAATGTACCAATTTTCACCTGCATATGCAGCTCTGAAACTCAGGGTTTTGGCTGGAGGATGTCCGATTTGAGGCTGAGGAGCAGTCCGAAGGAGGAATTCTCGGACATGAAATATTGCAATCTTTACCTAAAGTACATGGCTGAATATTTTGAAATGTTGTAAGCGAAAGGATCGGTGCATCACCAGGCCTGGTGCCAACGTCAAAGACTTGGTTGCTTGTAGTGACACAGGCCACCAGTTAGCACCAGTATAGGGCAGTTGTAGTGCAGGTAGGAGTAAATAACATAGGTCCTGCTAGGAGTGAGGAGCTGCTGCAAGACTACAGGGCCCTTCTGGTCACCCTGAAGCATAGCAATAACAGTCATTGTGACTGCTATTCTGCCTAGGGCTGGAGTCTCCCCTGAGTGGAGCTTTAGGACACTGGCAGCCAATGCCAGGGTAGGCAGGCTCTGCCATGAGTTAGGTTTGACCTTTGTGGACAAGTGGTGCAGGTTTAACGGCATCAGATAGATTGGGTGATTCTAAGAAGGAATTTGTTCAGTCCCTTTTTGATCAGAGGTCAACGTTGATGTCATATCAGGTCAAACAAACAAAAAATTGATAGTGCAGGCGACACAAAGACTTCAAAAACTATCGTGCACAATTATTATTCCACTGCACGGTCAAAACTGATTTGTATATCAATTTAGTCTTTGACCTATAATGACCTGAGGTGACGGTTTAAAATTTGATAAACCGGAGCCAAATTAAGCCAGTTTACCATATTATCACACATGTTATCGGCACTGCATAGGTCACTGACCTAGGATGACCTGCACCTGACATTCGCCACACCAAATATGTATCTAACGCATAGTACTGACAATTTTATAGCTTTTGCGAGAAATTTGTCATGTGATTTCAAAGGGCAAAGTCAATTTTCCGGTGAAGTCGGTCGGATACCTATGATGACTTTGCTAGGGTCATTATGGTAAGATATGCTTCAAAGTGTGCAATGGTTATTGAGAACGATATGCAATCTGTTGATCGATCGTGTATCTATATTGTCGCAATATGTGAGATTTTCCGCAGTTTGGTCCGACATACTGCCACTAAAAGTGTTGTAGGTCATTGACCTGATAATTTAATAACTAATAGGAGTGACAAGAATGGGGAAAGTGAGTTTTAAAACTTGGTCTTTGTGGTCCGCCCCAGGGAGGGTATCGCCGGTGGTTCGGACGGTGAGCCTCCACTCGGTCCAAGGGACCGAGTTCTGGGCCTTTCTTGGCTCGGCGATTCTTGGCCCGGTGGAGAGCCAGAAGGCGGCAGGCCTCGTTTCTGGGCACCCAGCCGGGGAGGAGGCGGGGGAGGGCCCATGTCATGTGTATCCTGGGCTATCGCCGGTCCTCAATTCGCCTTCGCGGCGATTGGGTAGCCGGCCTTTGGGGGGAGGAGCCTTGTCAGGGCCTTGGCGGTTCGTCGCCCGAGCCCTCTCCATTTGAGCAAGGCGCGCCCTCTTCTCCTCGCGGGCGCGCCTCTCGGCCTCTTGGTAGTGGAGGTTGATGTCGGGGACTTGAATTGGTCGGGTAATACGGGACGGCGACGCGGGTGCGGAAGTGGAAGTCGAGGGTGGGGGTGAGGGGTGGCTCACCGGAGGCGACCGGGCACTATGAACTGGAATGTCTGAAATTGGTAAATTTTACATTTTAAAGTGATTTGTGTAGGTGTAATTTCAGCAGTGCGAGGTGACTTATCAAGGGATACCAAAATAATACATTCGAACAGGGTGGGGGAGCTAAGGTTGAAATCCGACGAATCAGAAACGATAGTGGTAGATTAGGCCCCTCCACAGGATAATTCCGTTGATCACTAATTATTTAATTTAAAAAGGTCCCCTTTGACTAAATAGTGGTCGAAATCGGAAGCCTTTATTCAGTAGTTGGACCCCCTCCAAATACGTTTGTCCCCTCCCCTTGACGCAAATATAGGTGCGTCACTGGTCCCCCAATAATTTTCAGAAACTTACGGTACCATGGAGCAAAGCCAACATTGCGGGGTAAATTCCCCTCACAAGCATACAAAACAACACCGATGCCCCATATTAAATGGGATGAATAATGTTTTAAAATGTATTTTCTTCCTACAAAGTTGTCTTCTGTGATTACAGCCGGCATGATTAGAGCTTTCCAGCTTCAATACATTCTCAACGACATAATTTACAAAACGGTACAGCACAGCAATAACCATGGGTGTGACGGCGTGGAATTCGAAGGTTTTGCATTATTTATGCATTGTCATTGTTACATTGTTGCATTGCCATTGATGCATGGTTGTTCAATGCTTGTTCTAGCCGTGAATTTATTCGCGGAGGATTTATTATTTTAGCTTCTGTGCCAAGTGCCTTCCAGCCAGCACCAAATGTTATAAAAATTAAATAAATCCCTAAGATGACGATCAGAAAACCAATTCAATCCACTTCTCGTTGTCACCTTCGCGAAATGGTCGTCCTTGGACTGAGAAATGATCGTTTAAGTTTGTTTATGAGATCAAGCTGGTGGGAATGACCAACAGTAGTGATGAACCTAGCTATATTCAGTTAAAGTTGGTGGACACAGAAGTGGGTTGATCAATGGGAGATAATTTTAAGATATGATCAGCACGAGCCCCACCGGTTCGCTACATTCTAGAGGCCAGCGGGAAGATTCTTCTCGTCGATAAAGCATAAAGATATTGGTTTGTTTTGGCACTGATGTATTTATCTACATTTGCTTATTTATACTCTGGTATGGCTCAGTTCTCAGCGAAAAACAAAAAATTGGTATTGCGCTTTGCGTAAATGATGCACCATGCCAAGAACAAACAAGACATCAATATGAAATCATGTTCCCATTCGGGAACCATACTAAGAGTCTAAAAAGCAAGAGGAGGCCCTAACACAGTGGAGGCCCCTTTTCGGGGAGCAGGAGGCCCCCTATCAACATTGCCCCCCTGGAAGAATTTCGTGGCGACGCCACTGGTCGAGTGAGACCTTTCGGCTTGGGGAGGGGAGCACAGGGGACGTAGGCACGATATCGAAAGCCAAGGTTTAACTAGGTACATACATCTGCTTTGTGCATATGCCACGTACTTTCAATGAAGCAGTTCAGTTCATTATGGCTGACTTGATCGGGAGAGCATTTCAGCGACTGGCACTTACCTCTCTGCAGATACAGAAGATGACACGGAGTCCGGGGCAGTTGACGACACGGCTTCGGCAGCAGTTGGCGACACGGCTTCGGCAGCAGTTGGCGACAGGCCTTCGCGAGCGGGAACTCGAGAACCCGAGCGCTCCGGCGGCCGGAAGTGGCCGTCACGCAGCCAATCCATCACTCTAAACAGGGAAAATAAAAGATATTGCTACGGTGAAATCAAGTACAAACATGTACAAACCACCCTAAATACGGAATTTTTCGCATACAGTTCACCGTCACCAAGTCCAGTGGTAGCCTTCTCGTTGAACTGCCTATGTTGTTTTGCCGACTGAGGAAAACAAGGCGGGAACAGCGAAGACCCGTGTTTATCACTTCATTGCTGCAGGGCAAATGGTCACGTGACGACCACACATCCTATGGCTCGGACGCTAGCCAGTGGTGAAGATGGTAGATTGTCACGTAACGCACAACTGTGAAGCGGCGCAGTCTACCAGTCATTTTTGGTGTGGAGCGTCACAACCTACGTTCCTAGTGCCCAGCCATGTTAAAGGTACCACAGAACATTCTACTGAAGACGAGTGTACATCTGCTTTGTGCATATGCCGCGTACTTTCAATCAAGCAGTTCATTATGCCTGACTTGATCGGGGGAGCATTTCAGCGATTGGCACTTACCTCTCTGCAGATACAGAAGATGACACGGAGTCTGGGGCAGTTGGAAGTGCGACACGGCTTCGGCAGCAGTTGGCGACAGGCCTTCGCGAGCGGGAACTCGAGAACCCGAGCGTTCCGGCGGCCAGAGGTGGCCGTCACGCAGCCAACCCATCACTCTAAACAGGGAAAATAAAAGATATGCTACGGTGAAATCAAGTACAAACAACATGTACAAACACGCCCTGCACACCGAATTCTTTCATATACAGTCAAACGTCACCTATTTAGGAAATACATTGCCGTGGACATTTGTGTGTGAAACGCTCTTTTGTCGCGATCACTTGGTCGTGCCTCTTCGTATTTCCATTCTTGTTCACGGCGATTACACTGGGCGCGAATGATCAACTCTGGTCGAAGCGCCCTAAAGCCCAAATAACTAACTAACTAACGGTGATTTTACGGTACCGCATTCCGGTTAGGGTGATCTGTAGCTGCTTGAAGTAATAATTAAACCCTGCGCAAGATTCAGTATGGAAAATGGGAGAGGTTATGCTTAGGTAATAGCACGTCTTAACCATATGTTAAATGATGCGGAACTATCTGCTTACATCCCAAAAGTCAACCCAGTTTAAACATGATTCTACCATACCTATGAAAAGATTGAAACTCGCCAATGTCGTGAAATAGGCGAACATGTAATGGAATCAACCCTGCTAAAAATGTAATTAGTAGGCAATATGCAAGGTCAGGCACATTACTAGGATGGAAGCGACTTCGCTGCTAGCAGTAGTTTTGAGCAGAATATGAAAGTCGGTTATTTTATGAACTTAGCCACACATAGGGAACACATGACTTTGTTTGCCTTGTCTGAAGTGGACACATAAAAGCGTCGGTTGGCATACCTGGACATTTACGCCGCGAATGTCGACACACGTCACCCATTTGAGTTGGCTAGGCTAACAAAACACACATTTTTTCTCCCTCGTACGTTGTAGGCTATCAATTCAGTTCCGCAAAACACATACCAGGTACAAGCTTACAAGCTTGCTAGGTAACAGGTGCAAGCTTACCGGTCCCTCGGACTCGGAGGCAAGGTGGGTTGGTCCAAGGGGGTTGGTTGGTCCGAGGTACGCCAGGCACGACGGCCAAAGGTGGCTGTGCGTCACGCTGATGAAGAACTGTGAACATTAAAAACAAGTAATAATAGAACATACAAAATAATGCCCCACTAACGACAATTGATAACAGCCTACATCACATAGTTCTGCCTCTTTAGCAGAACACGACAATGACATTTGCAGGGACAAGCAAGGACACTGAGCATGGTGCCAGATATGTCGCATCTCTGATGATCCTACGCTGTCCTTGATGATGATTATTGGGGTTTTAGGGTGCGTCAACCCATGTGGGTTATATTGCACCCATAACAAACTACGCTGACTTTAAAACTGTACCATGACGTAAATATAACCTGAAGTATCTACTTCTTCGCTATGGCATGTGGACAATGAAAAGTTAACAGCACCGCACAGCGCATCCACATGCAATCCACGTGCTACGGCATGTTCATGACGTTAAAACTTGCCATTCCAAGCTGGGAAGGGGTGCTAGACGCCTCTTTGCCCGAAAAACTTGTGAGCAACAAGCAACGGGGCATCGAAACATTTTATTCTCCCAACGATATTTCAAACGAAGGAAACAGATCCGCCGAGACGCCTCCAGGAGCCACGCACAAACAATTGGTGCTCAAACTTCACCGCTACAACTGCCACTAAGACCTTGATCATTATACAGTTTGTTCATTTGTTTGAACTGTAAGCCTTACACATATTGTAGTGCCTACTGTAGTTCCTTGCACATACTGGATATACTAAAAGGATGGGAGATGAGAAGCCGATAGGCTGGACGTGCAGGAAAACTAAACACTTCCAGCTTACCTAAAAGTGGGAGCTGCTTGCGTCCTAGCTGGGCTGTTTCAAATGGATGGGCGTCGGCCGCGTTGGCGGAAGGAGAAGAGGGCATCTGCTGCTCCAGCAGCATTTCGCCGGTTACAGCTAGTCTCGTCTGCAAAATTTATTAATAAACACACAACGACACAACGTACGTACACACACACTATTACATACATGCGCTATTATGTACACACACAAACACACACACACACAAATCATATGATGTAATGATCAAACAAATGAGCAACAAATGATCCCAAAGGAGAGCACCAAAATTGTCCCAAAGGAAACAAAAGAATCGTATATGTTCACAACTGCAACAAAAAGGAAGGGAAAAAAGGTTAGCATGGCCAAACAAGGGAGAACAAGACATACAATAGTGACACCAATTAAGGGAAAGCATTGACGGCCGCCACGTCTGTACACGTGGTGCCAGTCGGTTACCACCATAGACCACAGGATGTCGGTTTACGACCACCACCCAAACGTTAGCCTGTACGCCGTACGACGGCTATGAGCAGGGTTGGATTTGTACTTTGCAATACCGGATGTGGAGAGGAAAACCTTGTAGTAATTGAATACGCAAGATATTTTTATTCAAACCCGTGACACCAGAATATCAGTTTCCACATTTCAGTAAGGCTTCAGCACTATATCACGAAGCAGTTCGTCATCAAACAGCATCATTCAACCGGCAAATGTGAAAATATGATGATAATTTTATCGGGAGGATAATGTTTTGGATGGGGAAAATCCAGAAACAGCTTAATTTCCCAACTCTGGTTGTGGGCATAGCCAGAGGGGTATGATTTGTTGCGAAACGTGTTCATGTCTTCTGAGTACTGGGCAGTTATGAGTATATGCCCACCGCACGGAGACTCGCGCGATTATGGTTCCTTGACAACTCTCTACATCAAACAGAAGTGGGGTCAAAATGCACAAGGCTGCGTCTGAAAAGAACATCTATAGAGTCTGCATACTAACTATAAGGAAAGAGGCTAAAAGAAGGTACGAAAGCAGCGATGGCTACAATGGAAGTATGTCAAAAGATCACAATGACATCTGGAAGGGACTGCAATGTGGGACATACTTACCACCATGAAAGGCTATTCTTAGGTCTTGGTGTATGTTATCAGCTGGTTCCCATGTAGGCACTCTGTCGAAAGGATAGGAAGCAGCATGACTCATGGAGAAATGAACTTATGGTTTGCGAAGGCTGGTGGAGTGATGTTGGGGGAGGCGAGGACCAACTGTTACCCCAAAAAGGAATCAGGGCAACATTTTCAGATATTGAACCATAGATGGAGAAGTGTATCCGTTGGAGAGACTGGCCCAGTGTTCTGAAATACGGATGATTGTTTGTTGGAAAACTATATCTAACTGATTACCTCTTCACATTCACCATTCATTATTTCTGCATTCTTTCACATGAAACAACTTCGCTATGACAAGGTCATATTTGAACCTACTTTGTGGTAAAATGTACAGAATACAATGCTAAAAGACAGATTTCTACATCACGTATGAACTTTTTGATGTCCTGTAATTTTTATATACCCCGAAACTTAGCTCAAAATTAACTTGAGAATACTGCAATGTTCAGTAATGCAGTATTCCCAATGTTCCTTATTCCCCCCTACACACCTAAGGCCAGTATACGGTAGGCTGTGGAGCACGTTTATGTGTGCTTACTATACACTGAAAAACCAATATACTGTTAATAATCTGGACAAAAAGTACGTACATATTAATACAAGCATGAGTGCCGACCTGGGGCAGACTTGCCAAAAATCTGTTCATGCAATGGTGATAATTAAATATTACGTGCAACTAGTGCCTCTTGCTAGTCTTCCTGTAAATGAGGCCAGCTGCCTATCACGGCTCGCTGGTGCCACTCAGTGCATCTTTTGGCTAGTGAATGGCATAGCTTCTCCAACAACTTCCCTAAAGACACATGATGCATGCTTGTGCATTCCGTCTGTGACACTGTACTGTGAGGATACATAAATATTGCAAAATCGTGCAAGAACATTAGGCACGGTAAGCACGAGGCTGCAGTCAATTAAAGTGGTCTTTGCGACGTATCCCATTGAGACAATTACAGCAATACCCATTCCGTCATGCTTCATGGTCACATATCCGAGATATTGCCGAAACAAATTCACGGAAGCAAGCAAGACGAAATGGAAATTGCGTCACTTCTAGGACTTTGTCCGATTAGTTCGTAACGTTCGCGATCTCGCTGCATCTGAGGAAGTATTTGTGTCAACAAAGAAGTTGCTGTTGGTTGGTTGGTTATTGGTTTTACGACACGTCGACCGTTGAGCCATATAGCGTCGCCAATCTCTCACGCCAATTGATAGCGGGCAAATAGTAGCGACATGTGAGATTCGAACCCACAACTTTTCGATTGTGAGACGAGCATTTTACCCTTAGACCACTCGTCACCAACAAAGAAGTCGGTGTCAAATTGCTGACAAGGATTTCATGCCTTAAAAAAACATGTTTGTAGCATCCCTCATTCGCGACGTGGGATATCATGTTAGTTGGAACACATGCGGGGGAAAGGCCACCTCACACAGCCTTAAAATTGTCCTTACAGGCTAGAAATGCCGTGAAAAATACAGAAGCCTCATGCAATCACAGATGTTTCGGGCGGACCGACATGGAACCATTTGAAATAATCCAGCTCAGGACCTGTTGGACTGAACTGAAAATGTATGTGTTCTTTGAAAAGCGGATAGGAAGAGCTTTCCGACGACGTTTTGTGAAGTGTGGTACCTGTATTGGTTTGATAAATAGAAAGGAGGGTTGGTGGCCGCTTCGAGCCACTCCTTGCAGTGAGCGTTCGGCAAGGAGCATCTGCAATGCGAGGGTGAAGAAGTCCTGGGGACGAAACGTTTGAGCACCCAACACATGGTCGATGTCAGAAGCAAGCGTACAGTGCATTGATCACATCAACACCATGAATATCATGATATTGTGGTACATTCAGCACGATCTTGATGAATCAAAAAGTAAATGTTTGTAGGTAGAACTAGTGGGCACTCGAAAACTTCTACAACCGCCTATATTTTATATAAGTATATTCAAATGATAATGACTCAACTGAACATAATACACCTATACATCATTCCGACATACCACTTACCGAAACCCTTGCTATTTGATCAAGTATTCCTGCCTGTCTTTTCGACTGGCAAGGATGTTTTCTACATAGAACCATTCCTGCAAGTGGAAAGATCGAGTTAGGTCGGATACATACATTCCCACGAGAAAGGCCACTTCGTGTATTTAACTTGAACAAAAACAGGAACACGTCCTGATGCAGTATGCAATCACGGTGTCTTCAAATTGGGCGCTGCATGACCGATGCAGTCGATGCGCCCCTAAACTCCAATAACCAACCAACCAACCAACCAACCAGTGTCTTCAAATTGAGATACATGACCTGACCATTAGCATTTGGTACAGTCATTCTTTCACCTCCATTTATACACTGTGTAAATGAATGTTTGCTCCGTGTAACACAGAACATGCATCATTGAATGATCACAACTATGATGTACATACAAATGAAGTAAGTATATGCTCGAACAGCATAGCGATTCAAGTTCCAGTCTTACCTGAATATTCTTCTTCTTCCTTTTTTGAGCTGCCGCAGTCTGCAAACAAATGCAACCCAGATTGTCATTCAGGATTATCAAGGAATGAACACTAGTTTTTTCTGGTACCTTGTAAACAAGAATGCCTTGATGATTTGGTCATACCATTTTGTAAGTGTTCATGTTTACGAACATAATACTCATTCACTCGCACTTGCGCGGAGCCTAACACTTAACACTTGTATACTTTCCAGTCAGCTTTGGGCATGTTTATCAAACAGCAATAAGCTTGCAGACAATTTGAAATAACACAAACCATCCTTTCGCGACAAAGAGTGCATATTTTCTCAGAGAGGGTAATGTTCTGGATTACAAACGTTCAGGGCAGTGCTGCGTTTCAAACCATACCCATAAGTGGATCAAAACAACATAAACTGCATACTGGTAGGCCATTGCCATCACTGCAAGTTCACTGGCACTTCCACACCGGCACATATGTATTGCACGTGTCTGACTTTGAGGAAAAACTTGACAATAGGAAAATAATTGTATACACGTCATCTCTCCAAATATCTGCAAAAAGAAATAATCATTGCAGAAGCTTACATTAGGCCAGGCGACACTGATTCCACCAGCACATAATACCCAGCAGGATTATGTGATCCAGGAAGGCAGAAACATGTTAGTCTTGACTCGAGTATATACATTGAATATTTCACATTGTTGTAGTAGAAACTAGAAAAGCATTCACAGGCAGCTAACCACACAATGTTGGATTTGTACTTTAAAATCCTGGATGTGGGGAGGATAATTGTGCAATAATGGAGCATAAATTATATTTATCTTGAAACCTCTGTCACCAGAATCATAGTTTGCAATTTCAAGTAAATCTTGAGCATTATCACAAAGCAGTTCACTGTCAATCCACATCATTCAACCTCCAAATTTGACAAATGAGGACAATTTTCTGGATAGGATAATGCTCTGGATGACAAAAATCAAGGAACAAACATATTCTTATAGCCCGGTAATTACGCCACCCAGGTTATGTGGCATCTCCTTTGTGCAGGTGTTGTCATGAAGGACAGGACGTTCCAGTCGTGAAAAACAGGTGGTTGCATTCATGAAAAAGTAGGTTGTTGTTGTGAAAGGTTGCTGTTCGATCATGAAAAAAAGATTGTTGCGATCACGAAAAGAAGGTTGTTGTGAAAGGTAGGTTAGGTTTGGCTGTTATTCTCAAGAACTAAGCTCCCAACTTAAAACTCCCTGTTTAGTATCACTGATTTGATGAGCTTCATCATGCTGCTCTCACCTAATCTCAAAAGTAAAATTGCATTAGTCCGGCTTGACGGTAAATCCGACATTAAGAAAATAACTGCATAAATGATGGCGCCTTTATTCCGATGCTCCTAACTACATTCTGATCAAGATTCTTATGAATATAAAGATCATTTGCCATTATGATAACAGCCTTAGTTGTCAATGGCACAAAAATTGTAGGAGATAATGTTCTAAAGGATCTTTGTTGAGATACACGAGGCCTAAGCTCATTATTGAGTGAGTTCACCACAAGTGCAAAGCTCCACCCCTCTGCCTCAGTGATTCAGTAACTCCCTCAGAAGGCTGTATACTGGTTTGGTAATCAGCATAGAAAGCAGGCCTTGGGAAGTTATGATTTTTGTCTTCAAATATATAACAATGTATGTTGTTTTAACACATGAACAAAATAAATTAAGCAATATCCAGGTTCCTCAAGCCTTCATATGTATTCCAATAACCTTTGCCAGCTCTGGCCATTAGTGGCATCTACAAAGGATATATATATATATATATATATATATATATATAATATATATCTTATAAACAGAACCATCAGTAGCTTCTTGGATAGTTACTATTATATTTTCATGGATATTTCACTTATGGTACCTACACCATTTCGAGCACTGATACCCATGAGTATTTAATGAAGCAGTGTTGTATGCATGTACGTATACATGTACGTGTAAATATATGCATGCATACATACATACATACATGTATGTATGTATGTATACACATATATATATATATATATATATATATATATATATATATATATATATATATATATATATATAGCATATATGTATGCATGCATGCATATTATATATATATATATATATATATGTATATATAAAATACCGCTTCATAAAATACTCATTGGTATCAGTACTCGAAATGGTGTAGGTGCCATAAGTGAAATATCCATGAAAATCTAATAGTGAATATCCAAGAAGATACTGGTGGTTCTGTTCCTTTATAAGTCATATTCATCATTCGATTCATGATAATATTAAACATCTATCACTGCATGCAACTAAAGTAGCAAGCTGCATCATCAAATAAGTACTGACGTATTTCACAATTGTAATACATAAACATATGTGGCATATTTTGACCGTCTACTGAGTTGAAAAGTGAAAAATTATTTCTTTAAAATTTGAGCACATTTAACTTAACAAATAAATATGAGTAATTTGAGCACATGAACTTCGGTCGTTGATTTCCTATGTTCTGCTTTACTCAAATGTTGAGGTGAAGGATGGTTCTTCAAGATGATATACTATGTCTCATTCGCTACCAGCAGAACAGGTAATGAAATATGTCCCTGGTCTGTGACACCATGCATCTGTGCATGGAAAAAACAGTAATAAAATAGTAATACAGCAATGGTTTGCAGAAGATCGGCGATTATTACAAAAAGCAAGACAATAACAAAGGTTAACAAGTAGATACACGTGGACTTGAAGCACACTTGCTTGGCACTATGAGGACTCAGACAAGAAAGCCTGTTCCAAAAAAATATGGGTTTCCAACTTCCAAGCATTTAATTGATAACGATATGGAAATAATTGAAGTTCATCTCAACTTAAGGCAATTTCAAATGAGAGCAAGTGCAAATGAGATCGTAAAACCTAGCAGGCTAACAAGATACATCTGAAGATCGCCCAGGCAGTGGGAGTAATCATTGTAAGATTTGTTCAGCATGATCTGTCATGGTGATGCACAATGGTGATTATTGAATTGGTCATGGTGATGTCATGGTGATTATTGAATTTGCCAACCATTAGGTACCCAGCTCAATACAATTATTGCAAACATAGCAGATTATTCAGCCTCTCATCTACATCTACATAGATATCTTGTCTAATGAAATGGTTGCAGTGATGCTAGATTTCACAAACCAACTTCAGATCAATATCATTGACATCAAACAAAGAATACAATGCAGGATATGAATCCCACTAAGTACTTCAAATCAGGCACATAAGTAGTAGAGAGGTAGTAAGTTTGCTATGCACCTACTTCCCTATAAATCTCAATCAATGCCTGAAGTTCCTGATCATCAGACTGAACGAAATACATGTTACCATGGATATATCCAGCATATTGGTGAAAATATGCTGAAAATGCCATGCAAAATTATAAAGTTATAAAGTCATAAAGTGCTCAGAATTGAAAAGAACTACGGGGCCCTATCTGGGCTAAGCATATAAAAGGAAGGTGCCATAAGCCCGGACAAAGGGACACTCATCATCATAACCAATACTACATCCTATATCGTAAAGGAACTACCTACCAACATCCTACCCACCCACTCACCTACTCGCTTAAATATCACCTCATCCACCACTAATTATAACTAGAAAAACAAGATAGCCAAAGTGTCTTGATAATATTTATCAACGCATTCAATGAGGGACTCCCCACACCATCAGGCAGCACTCCATTCATAAAGACATACATAAAGACATAAAGACATAAAAGATCAGTGCAACTATGAGCCACACGGGTCCTTCTTGGTTGCACTTTGTACACTGAATCAGTTGTCCACCAAATGCGTCGAACAACTCCCTGGAATACAGAAAAACAAGCCCCCCTATTCTTATAATGATTGTCTACGCTGTTTTTTTTTAAAGATGTTCAGTGTGTTGCTATTGACAATGGTTTCTGGCAGCTGGTTCCAGTGTTCTACTACCTTGTTGGTGAAGAAAGACTGTCTTAATCTTGTCCTGCTGTGATTAACTTTAATTTTGAATTGATGACCTCTAATTGCATCATTTCTGTTCAATTCAAACAGTTCCCTGAGATAACCCTGTTCCTAACCATGAACAAATGTAAAGACCTCGATGAGATCTCCTCTCAGCCTTCTATATCTAAGTGAAAACATATTCAATTTCTTCAATCTTTCCTCATATGCCAGGTTGCCTATGCCATTCACCATTTTTGTTGCCCTCTTTTGTACTCCCTCTAAAAGCCAACAATCTTTTTCATAACTAGGGGACCAAGCTTGGACACAGTATTCCAAATGTGGCCTGACATATGCACAGTAAAGCTTCCTGATGACTTCCTCACTTTTGTATGATACATTCCTATTTATTGCCCCAAGCATTCTTAGTGCCTTCTTCCTGGCTTCTTTGGTCTGTTCTGATGCCCCCAATTTTGTGTTCAAAATAACACCTAAGTCCTTCTCCTACTGAGGCACAGATAGTACTTGGCCACCCATCAAGTACGGAGCCTTGATATGCTGCCTACCTACATGCATGATTTTGTACTTATCAAAATTAAATTTCATTTGCCATTTTTTGGACCACTTCACAAGCTCGTCTAAGTCTTTCTGCAGCAAGACCTGCTCATTGTGCCCTGTTATTGCCCTAAAGACCTTCAAATCATTTGAAAATGTCAAAACCTCACTGCTTAGGCCACATTCAATGTCATTTACAAACATAATGAACAATAGTGGTCCCAGTACTGACCCCTGAGGGACTCCACTAAGAACATTTTGCCATGACTTTGTACCATTTAGCATCACTCTCAGCTGTCAATCTGAAAGCCACAACTCGATCCATCTTAGGATGTTACCAGCAATACCATGGACCTGAAGCTGCATCATTAACCGTTTATGAGGTAGGTACCTTGTCAAAGGCCTTGCTAAAGTCAAGATATGCTACATCAACCTGATTTCCTTCATCAAATTGTTATGTAGCAAAATGTAAAAAGTCCAAGAGATTTGTGAGACACGATTGCCTTTTTCTAAACCCATGTTGATTATCTTGAATCAAATTGTTTCCTTCCAGAAAACTAACTATTATATCCTTGATAATTGATTCAAGTACCTTGCAGACTAGGGATGTGAGGGTTACTGGCCTACAGTTTTCAACTTTCCCCTCTTTCTCCTTTCTTGAAAATAGGAATTATATTTGCCCTTTTCCAACTTGTTGGAATTTCATTTTGTGAAACTGATCTACAAAATATTATACTAAGTGGAATTGCCAGTTCCTTTTCAACTTCCCGCAATACCCTAGCATAAATTCCATCAGGTCCTGCTGCCTTGTTTGGCTTTATTTTCCTGATATAATTCAAAACAGCATCACTATCAATGAAATCAACATCATGTAACTGATCACCTGTCACTGAGCTGTCGTTCACAGTTGGCAGACTAGTCACATCCTCCAACGTAAACACTGATTTGAACTGCTTGCTCAGTTCCTCAACCATCTCACCATCCTCACTCAACATAATCCCATTTACTTCCAGTGGACCAATGGTGCTTGAAACTTTACTTAGCTTGTAGAAACTAAAGAACTTTTCACTGTCCCCATTACAGTTCCTAGCCAAATCCAATTCTTTTGCTCGCTTTGCTGCTCTGGTTTTCTGCTTCACAGCGTCTCTAGCTTTTCGATACAACCTTAAATTTACTATATTTGAAGCTTCCTTAAATACTCTAAATGCATCTTTCTTAGCCTTAATTGCTTTTGTCAAATCTGGTGTAAGCCATGCTGGCTTTCCTACCCTTCTTTTGCGCCTTTGCTTTTGGGGTACACATCTAATCTGAATTTCCCTCAAGTAAGATTTTAACTTTTCCCACATTTCACAGGCATTTAAATCGGAGAATCATCACCCACCTTTCAACTGAAAGCCTGTTGTTGCTTAACTGTCCCATACCTTGACTTGTCTAACCTGAATTGACGATCCCAGTGGTATTATAAATAGAATAGCATCATTCAGATTAACTTTTATCTGACCATTTAACTATTTTATACATTTCAATTTTATCACCTCTTAATCTCCTATACCCGAGTGAGTACATATTGTTAGTTATTTTGGCTTTTGGGTGCTTCGAACAGATTTGATCAGTTGCGAGTACATATTTAGTGCGATCAGCTTTTCTCCATATTACTAGTTACCTAGTCTACTGATGAGCTTAACACGCGCCCTGGAGGGCCTCTGAGAATTACGCGCACTGGAGGGGGGGGGGGGCGGATTCCGCCCCCCCCCCTCGGCTCCTAGTAAAGCTGGAGGAACGAAATTCGCAGGGTGGATGGGCACGGTAGTGAACTCTATTATGTGCAATTTTCGTGACCTTAGGTCAATATCTTCAAGGTCAAATGAGGTCAGATTGGCAAAATTTTCCGGTTTTGCGTGGCTTGGCTTCTCATCGTTATGGATCGCTGTGATTGTGTTTAAATGCTCAAAAATGGGCATCAATGATGTTTTGGACATTACTAATGATGCAATGCAGATGCTGACCCAACATTTGACCTCAGGTCACCTATATAGCATCACTTTATCAGGTCAGTTACCAGTTCCAGTTGCCGGAACCGGCCGCCCGCCAGACTGCTCCGTCGGGCAGCTCGGAGCAATCGGCTTCGTGAAGAAGGGAGTGAAGTACATGAATAAAGTATGGAAACGCAATGACAAACAGTACAAATGACAACCAGCAGTGCATTTATGGCAACATTCCAGTTGATCAAGTTTGGTTTCATTAACCTGTCATGAACTTGACCTGACTTGACCTTGGTGACCTAACATGACCTTGAAACTATACAGCATATCAATATGCATCAAACAAGTCGCTAGTGTTGCCTAGAACACTTCCCTTTTGTCAGTATACTGGAAGCGCATCAGCGCCGATTTTTGCGGTCTGGCGCTATAACATTTTTTCACTTTAGCAGCCCCTAACTTGAAAAAAAAATCGGCCGATTTCAATTTTTCTTACTTTAAACGACGCGCCGTTCATTTTTAAGCATGTACACCGAAAATCGCGTATATCGACCGGTAAAATCTGCAGTTATTTGCGAAAAACCGGAGGGGTGGGCGGATTTCGCCCCCCCCTCCAGTGCGCGTGTTAAAGGCTTTACGCTGCACTCTTTCTAGCATATCTACATCTCATTCTAAGTCAGTGCTCCTAGGCATGCCTGTACAGAGTATTCTAAATGGGTTGCACATAGGCTAAGCACATATTTTTTCACGAGTTCCTTGTTCATACGTCACATCCCTATTGACGATTTCAAACATTCTGATCGCCCTTTTCCTAGCTGAGGTACATTGTTTTCTGCTTCCAGGTCACTCCTACCAGCTTGATGTCATCAACACCCTATTCCTCAGCCCTACCTCAATACTGTTCACAGGGATGATACAGAGAAGTGGACCTAGAACAGAGTTCAGTGGCACTCCACTCAGAACACCTTCCATTCAAATCTACATCCATTTAACACCACCCTTTGATTCCATCCGTTAAATTATGCTTCAATCTAACCTGAAACCTCTCCATCAAACCCATGCTCTTGTTGATGAATCAAGATGTTTGTGTGCAACTTTATCAAAAGCATTGCTAAGGTCTAAGCTCAGACCATCCAACATGCTTTCATTGTCTATCTCTCTAAATACGTACTCCATGAGATCCAGTAGGTAAGTTAAACAAGATCTGGATTAAAATTCATGCTGAGTATCCCTTAAAAGGTTGTGACCATCTGAATGGTGAACATTCTTTTTCACCAGTTTTTTTTTATAGTACCTAGCACACTATTTATGTCAAATTGACTGGCACATAGTGTCCTACACATTTCACACTTCCTTTTGTGAAAAATGGTCATTTGCATTTCGTCAATATTCAGGTACATCAGAATACTCCATACACTGCCTGAAAATGATAAGACTACTGCTAAAACTTGAGCACACTACTAGGATCCTAGCATGTATACCATCTGGTCCAGCTCATATTAGGATTTGTATTCTGTAACTGTTTTTCTACATCTTCCATGAATATTTTAAGATCTTCAAATTTATCACCTGCCATAGCATAATCTTCAGTGTTTTATAGTGTACCTGAGTCCTCTTTAGTAAAGACTGATGAAAATTGCTTGCTTAGGGAGTCTCAACAACATCGCAATCATGAATCACTAGCTCACCATGTACCTCCAGTGGCCCTACACTACATTTTCTAGACTAAAATTTGCATTGCGTTATCATTGCCTGCTGAAGAGTTCAGAGCTAATTTATGTTCCGACAGTGTTTTAAATGCCATAATTCCCCTAACTTTGTTTCTAGCTATTCTATATGCTTCTAGGTTTTCCTCAGAGTTAAGGTATTTTGGTTTCTAAAATGCCTGCTTCTTTGACTCCAGTAATGGTTTACTTCCTTGGTCAGTCATGAAGTGCTGTTAATCTTGTTTAACCGAATTTGCCTATTGGGAATGAGCGGATTAGAACCATTTACAACAGGCGGGATTAACGAGTCCACCCGCGACCAACCGACGTTAGAGGTTGGCGACGCTATATGACCCAGCGGTCCGATGTGTCGTAAAAGCACCCAAGCGCCTCTTACCTACCTACTGGGAATGAACATCTACTGACCATGAAAGTTCTTGTTTTATCTTTCTCCACATTTGTAATCATCTAAAACCATAAATAACTCTTCCCAGTCAATTTCATTTGGGAAGATTCTGAACTCACTGTAATTCCATTTAACAAAAGTTGGAATCAATGTCTTGTTGATTCCTTAGAAGATACAAGTCACTTGAAAGATAGAAGGAAAAATGTATAATGTTGTGATCACTATTACCAAAGGTCTCTCATATGCTCACATTTTGCACCACATTTTCCTCATTTGTAAGCATGAGATATAGCATTCATTTCCATCTTGTAGGTTAATGTATCTTTTGAAAGAGGACATTTTCCTAAAAACAAGCCATGGAACTTCTTCCTGATTTGCATATACATCTAATTCTGTCCCACATCCAGGTTATGTTGAAGTCCCCAGCAATAGTTATCCCATGCACTCTCCTACTGATCTTTTCCTGCATCAATGGCACATTAAATAAATATTTACTTTTTGGTACTTTTACACTTTATATATTTTTTATCACTTAAAAATAGCACAGCACTTTCCAGTAAACAAATCTTCTTGAAGCATTTCATAGCCAGGATTTCATAGGAATTCACAAGAGCAGGGTTAAACCATGTTTCTGATATTAGAACAAAGTCAGTACCTTGATTCTGTGTGGTAAGTGCTAAGATGCCATCATAGTTTAAAAAAAAAAAGAAGTGATTGGACATTCATATGGAGAATTGACAACACATTTTCACCACGAAAGTGTGGTGACTGTGCTTTTGACATAGATACACACTGGTGTGCTAGATCTTCAAATTATTGTTGCATAAGTTTGGGGTTATTGAGCATTGGGGAGTAATTTGGCATCAGCTTTGGCATATCATCTGTATCTTTCATAACAGTATAGGCTCCATATTTGACAATGGTTGGAGATGTAGCAACTGGTGTTAATATACTACAAATACACCATGAATGCAACATGAAAAAATAATAATAAAAAAGAATCAAAACAATGCTTACAGCAGTAAAAGAGCCTTTGTCTCTCATAGGGCATAAGCCAGCCTATGCACATATTTATAAGAACATTAGTATGGGGATCCTATACAAGAATGCAAGAATGCGTAACATGAATGCATATATAAACTGATGCACACTATTTATTTGCTGGTTGCATGGGCAGCTGGAGTTGGAGAGCCCTGAGTACTGGAGCCTGGAGTTTGACTCATGCCATCAGATGCTGGAGCAGTGGCAGGTGTGGTGAGAGCAGCTGGCCTTGAGGTCAAGGTTCTAGGGGGTGCTGCACTGCCAGTTTTGCCATGCCTGTGCCATCCCACAAACTTCCATTCCTGATGAAAGCTACCTTGGCCTTTCTCGGAATCTGTGGGTACCCTTCTAGAGTGGATGACTCTAAATTGTTTACATATATCTACTGTGGTCAGGTCCACCTTTACACCATTCACCAGGTCTCTGACCTGGTCCTTTGTCCTTACTGGGATCTCTATGGGTTTGACAGTTTGGTCCTGGGTATTACACACAAGTATTTTACCTGCCTGGGTAAAGTATGACACTACTGGTGAATCTTTTTTACCCTTCATCACACAGAGTTGGCCGATGACTGAGAACTCCTCAGCAGTAAGAGATGAAAAAATTTGCAAACCTCTTTTCTTGGGCTTAGTTCTAGCCCTGCATACCTGGACAGTGTTGTCCAGTATTCTACTCTCAATATCGATTCACTGTGCTGCATCTGCAGTGTCTCTAGTGTTCCAAATTCCTCAGTAACCTCTGAAGCATGTTTTTAGGTTCAACATGCTCAGTCAGTAGCTTATCAATTTGTTCTCCTTGTGTTATGTTATAGGCATAGTTATTCCCTTGTCAGGTTTAAAGTAATATAGGCACCTAGATGGAAGATGTGCCCAGTACCTAAAGGTCACCAGTAGGCAAGCAATATTTGCTTCTGTTGCTGTGCTATTCAGTGTAACCTCAAGAAAATTAGCCAAGGTCAAAGGTACATGGACATAGGCTAGCTTAGCCCTATTCCTGTCATTACTTTCCCCAGATCCAGATGCTCACCTGAAAGCTTGCTTCTGTTTTTATATTATTAGATGCGTTTGACTCCGGGGAACGCCGTCCAGACTCGCCCAGAGCAACTTTGTTGATGTGCTTGGTTGGAGATTTGACCTTCAGCTTGGTTCAGTTTTATAAACCAATGCAGTGTTAAAATATTGGTTTTTCGTTGGGTGCGAGATGTCGATCTTCCCCATGGAAATGATATCGTTTAGATCCTTCAAACTAAATGTTGAGCCCATAGCCTGTTTATATGAGCATTTGTTTAGTTTATTTTGGGACACACCTAATATAGGAATACTTATGTACAATGATGAGAATGGCATACTATCAGCAAATTATATCCTGAACAGTAGACCATATCATGGGTAATCTCTTTACTTGAAATCTCGTTTGGTACAAGATGTATCACAATCTGTAATGGTAAGCATAAGCATGATACTTACACATAAACCACGGTTAGAAACGAGGCATGGAGACTTCACAAACTCATCAAGAAGCATGATGTTGATAGTTCTTTGGGAAGGATGTCTCATTGTTCAATAGGTAGTACATTCCACCCTATTTCACGAATAATTTATCACTGTACTCCGGTAGCTGAAGCTTGGGGGGACACAAAAGAAATTGGAGGGAAAAATTGAAGAAATTGGAGCCACTTTTCAGAAATTTGGGGGATATGTTTCCCAATTGATATGACACTAAGCTTTATATAATGGGCTCCCCAATCTTGAAATACATTAATATTCATTTTGAATTGAATTCCTGCAACTTTACATCATCCACCACGACCACTCCCTCCAAAACACATGCCAGCATGCCTTTCACAACATACCAGCTTTCATTTTCACTCTGTACACTGATTTGCACAATCTTTGATAAGCTTCTATCTGCTGCCTATGTTATGTTCCCTGCAGAAATATACCTGAATATGTGTGATTGATGTATGGAGAACAGCAAAGCGACATTTTTTTCCACCCAACCTGCATCCTGACACCGCACTACAAGCACCTTATATTTAACCAACAATTAATTTTAGTCATCCTTTGCCACCATGATATACCAAAATAATATATTCTTCAACTTTACCATTTCTAAAGTTTCACCTATTCTATAATTTCCCATCCCAATCTTTTTGCATGCATGCTGGTTTGCATGTATGTATGGAATGTATGGAAGATAATTCCATAAATCCACCATGGAATATCCATGCAAACCATGGATGACACCACTGATATTGAAATATGTGAAAGTTTGGTGATAGCTACACAACTTGTCCTGAAATGAACAAATTCATTTTTTCTAACTGTAATATTTCACTGGTACTACCTTTCAACGAAAATTTCAACGTTGGCACACAATATGAATGTTATATGGATGTATGCCTATACAGCATTCAAATATTAGTTTTTCTTTAGGTGTGAGATGTTGAAACAAGACTACTAAGATCTCAAAATTCCCCATGCAAATGATGTCTTCCAGAACATCGTTCAAGTCCTTGAAACCCAATGTTGAGCCCATAGCCTGCTTATATGTGTGTCTTTTTCATTTATTTTGGGAGACACCTAATATAGGGATGCTTATGTTTGTTTAGGGATGCTTATGTTAATGAACATGCTAAGAATGTCACACTATCAGCAAATGGTTTTGAACAGTGGACCATATCATGGGTAATTTCATTACTTGAAATCATATTACACACAAGATGTTTATGTATCACAATATGTAATGATAAGCATAAGCATGGTACACACAAACCACCATTAGAAGCAAGGCATGGAGACTTCATAAACACAAATCAAGAGGCATGATGTCATTACTTCTTTGGGAGGGACGTCTCCTCATTGTTCAATAGATGGTATATTCCACCCTATTTCACGAATCATTTATCACTGAACCAATGAGAATGGAGAATGGTGATATAGTTCTTGTAAAGTTCCATAAGTCATGAAGCTTTGCGATACTGTGTAGACTGGAACAACTGACAGCAAGCAGGGCGAACAGCTTACATTTACCAGCAAACAAACAGGTTACATTTGCTAAGGTTAGGCTTTTCCTTTAAGTTGGGACATTTTCAATCTAGGTTAGGTCAGATTTTCATACTTTGCATCTTTTTAGTTGAAAATGTCCTATTAAAAAACATGTCAGCCTTGCACAGATGATTAAGATAGGTTAGGATATGAAATTTTTTCCTTTCTTTTGGGCATTATTTTTATGCTACATTATCCAGTTGCAGGCACCTTCTTTTAGTTGTATCTTGTGGTAGGTCACATTACTCACATTGATGAACATCACACTGGAAAAAGAAATTAAAGTAAGTTTAAAAATACCTGAAACTGCACATCTTCCACTATCTTTGCAGGAGCCTACATCCTGAATCAATCACACTTCAATGTTGAGGCTATGGTGACATTTCCACATTGGTATGTATGATAATCTATTAAAAAAACTGTCATATTCAAACAAGGGATGACAGCAATATGCTCTCTCACTGCAAAGTAAGCAGTTAACTATTGTACATGGCCACATCTCCAGGTAAGAATTACATAACGGCTACTATTTATGACAACAAATTTTAGGCTGCCTGTTCATATAGGTGTAGTTCAGAGTGCAAACTAGTTCTTCAATGATTTTTCCCCTAGCATTGCAATGTATAATTGCAATTTTGGAACAAAAATGTACATTGCATGGTTAAAAATTAATCCATAATACCATATGATAGTGGCTTTAAAGACACATGAAAATCTGGCAAATAGCCAGTTCCGTTCTGGAGTTTAGGCCTCATGCCAAAAAAACGCAGTGTAGTTGCCATAGCTAGTTGAGGAGGAAAGCCCGTCTGACATATGAGGAAAGCTATAGCTGCATGAACAATGCATGATTTATCAGATTAAAAAAGACACTTGAGTATATTGAAGGACATACATCAAAGCAAAATTGACCTTTTGTCATGCAACCTAATTTGGCACTGTTCCAGAGGTGCAGCCAGGTGGCTGGAGGCCAGCCTCCACTCCCCTAGCAACCAAAAAATACACTAGATCAAGCAAGAAATCTTGAGAATTTTGCAAGACAAAAATCATATTTTGAAGAAAAAAAACAATTAAAAAACATGAGATGGTTGAAGTAGCTTAGCTTAACCTAACCCAACCTGTTTACCTCTTGGTTTATCATAACTATAATTTATATAATGCACAACGAGGTTAGGTTAGGTTAAGATACTTTGACCATCTCATTAAGGTATGTGAACCATTTGTAGCATTAGCCAGTCAAGGCCTCTGCCATACCTATGATGTCATCACACCGTACTGATGTGATGTCATTGTTCAAATTGAAAAGTAAGCATCAGCACCAAAAATGAGTGGTTGCATCTTCTTAGTCACATTCATAACCATCATATTTTGAAGAAGAAAAAACAATTAATAAACCTTTTATCAAAAATGTATAGATAATTATTGATGGGGCCCATTGCACGGAGGAAATGAGTTCTTCATATCCCATTGGTGGGGCCAGCCCCTTGGGATACCATTTGGATGATCAGTGACAATGAGACATTTAAATGACTAACTTTTCAGTATAATTGCTATGTTTTGGCAATTGCCTACATCAGGGTACATAGGTACAAAGCTGAAAATAAAATAAACACTATTGGTTGCTATATCAGCCCCTGCCCAGCCTGTATAGAGACGTTCATTAATAAATTTGTCATGGATTATGATTGGGAAATTCCACAGAAACCTACAAACGAACTTTCGTCATGAAACCAAACATTTCTATAGGATATATATGCCATTCATTAAAGTGTTCGGGAAACTAGACACCTGGTGTTCGTAATCCTACTCAGCTCCATTTTCAAGTTCGGAATACGGCACCCAACTACGAAATAGTTCAATTTTAAAGTTACTCTTTGTGAGTGGTTAGAGGATTTTAATTGAAAGTAACTGCATGAATATGGATCGCTTGTTCATTTCTGCGTTCTGCAAACACCGTGCAATTAATAGTTCGGCCATGCAGGAGTGGCAGTAGAAGTATTTGTTGCATGATGTCTTAAGTGTTTGGCAACCACCCCTCTTCCCCTGCCTGATGAAAGCAAAAGCTGAATGCAGGAAATATACTGGTTATTAATTTAAACATCAATTAACATCTCATTGTCATCGATCATCCAAATGTCATAACTTTGCAAAAAAAATAGGGTACCATGTTAAGAGAGCAATGAGTTGGTGGGACCAAAGCAAATATGGGAGGGCCCATGACCCACCCAAAGGCGTAGGAAACTCCACACTTGCTTTGCAGGTTCGATGACTTAAATGAAGGCATGGTGCTTAATGGCTACAAGCATATCGCCGATCGGCCTTCCGCGAAATTGGACCGGGCAGACACCACAGTGGTAGCAAACCTGAACCTGAACTGCAACCTGAACTAACCTGAACTGCAACAATCAATTCAGACTTACCCACTTGCACTTCAGGTGAAATTACACTTACCGCTTTCGAGGCTTTTCGTTTGTCTGCCATTGTGACAGGAAACACGTCTTGGCGTACACCGGCTCCCACGCCGCCCTGCTCAAACAAGTACCCAGGTTCAAACATTTCCGACTATCGTTCGTTATCGTTGTCGCTGTCGTTCGTTACTAGCGTCCCTTGTTGTGTTAGAATTGGCGGCAAATATCACAGTCAGCTGTTGCGAACCTAGGCTCCACCCACAAGTCCACCAACGCATCATCCGAGATGCTATGGTCCACCATGGCATGTCGCGAATGAATGCATATGGTACCTAATAGCCGTCAGCTGTTGCAAAGCCTTGGCTCCGCCCACAAGTCCACGGAGGCTGACATCAGATGCACTTTCATGGGGGCGGGGTTATCGACTATGGTGCCACGTGGTGACAACAACGATAACTAACACCGATTTTGATGGAATGCTGGAGGGGCTTGTGTGGACCAAAACCTATCAATATTTAGGTCCACCCAAACTTTTTTCTTCATTTCTTCACGTTCGGTCCCCTCAGGCATGCGAAAATGAAGTTTGTTTAGGTTGACCTTTTTGGTTCACCTAAAATGTCGGGTCCACCGAAACTAACGTATGTGACAAAAATGTCCACCGAAGCAGGAAGTAGGAACGCGGCTCTGCGGCCAACACGCACAGACACAACTCCGGCAGATGGGTGTGTGCGGACAGTGCGTTTCTGTATCTGCTGGGATGCACCGTCAAGGACCCAAACGCCATCAACGAAGACACCGACGGACGCGGTTCGACAAACACGACTCGCCGACTCCGACCCTGTGAGCACACAGGGCGGCGGCGAGGCGACACCGGCCGCCACGTGGAACGTATGTGGCCGCGACCTCTGCTTATGACCCATAAATCAGAGTTCGATGGCACATTATGCAATCGCGGCTTCGATGCGCGCTGGTCCGACCTCATGTAACGAGCACTCTGCCCCAGGACAAAACGGCCGACCCCAGATAACGAGCACTGTCCCAGTACAAAACGGCCGACCCCAGATAACGAGCACTGTCCAGTACAAAACGGCCGACCCCAGGTAACGAGTACTCTGCCCCAGTACAAAGCGGCCGACCCTAGGTAACGAACACTGCCCCAGTACAAAACGGCCGACCCCAGGTAACGAGCACTCTGTCCAAGTACAAAACAGCCGACCCAGGTAACGAGCACTCTGCTCCATTACAAAACGGCCACATGGACCGAGTCGCGTCGATGGCCGGTCAGATATGGTCCGGCGCTGCGCTGAAGAGGTCAGATGAGGTCGGCGCCCCCAGCCGAAGGGGTGGATGGGTGTGGGGGGGGGGGGGAGGCTGGATCGCTGAATGCAGGCAGAGATTCTACATCATTGTACTGGTGGTGTGGAGGCTGAATACATGGAAACTCCGCGCATGCATTCAGTGCATTCAACGTGAAAAAACAGCAGATATTCGAACATGGTTATGGTGCTCGTGCTGCTGTGCGAGCAGGCTTAGCTGGTGAAAATATCACCGTCAATTTGTATTACGTCACCATGCATAATGGGCTGTTGTGTATACATTTTATGAATATTTTGACCTATTAAGTTTGATTATGTTCAAACGGTCCTTTCGGTAATCCAACGAATGAGAGTATAGTTAAGGTGATTTATTTTCGGATGACCTTAGCTTGACAAAGAAACAGGTGGATAAAAGTAATCTGGTAGAACCGAAAATGGTTATGATTCCTTATTATCATTCACAATCCATGCGAAGCACGGAAGGAGAAACCAAGCATTCGAACCGTAAAGATAGTTACACTTATAATGCAGACTGCCGATAGGAACTTGGATATGTTGCAGCATATGTGCCAACGGGAACGTTTCGTTTCATTCAGACGCCGATGGAATAGTAACAGCTTGAACATTGCATGCTCGTCACCATGACGCTTAGTTGTGCCCACACCATGCCTACACCAAGCGCATCTTTTGTGGATTTTTTTCACTCCGACGGTGGGCGAACCTAGTTCTGAACACTTGCGTGGGTTCGCTGTGCTCATCTCAAGTCCATTCGTTTTCTTACTTGATGGGTATCCGCACCACCAACATACCCCAAAACTAAATAAATCCTTACGAATTCGCGTGCTGGAGTATTTCCTAACTTTCCATTTAACAAATAGATGAGGGCATCTTATTTTACGCTTGCTGTTAACACGGTATGTTTGTCCGCAGTGTGTCTGTTGACATGTTGATCACGTGACCCATAGAAGCATTGCTGTGACATGCCATATCAATAGTTGTGGATTCCGAGCCATGTTGCATCTGAGACGTCCGTAAAGAGCACGCATCAGTGTGCTCGATTGGCGTGGCTGAGACGTCGGATACATTATAGTGCCTCATTTCCCCTCCTGATTTGCGACGCAAATATGCTCTCACAGTGACACGCACAGAGCATTACACACTTTCGGTTGTGTGGTGTGGTCTAAGAAAAGAGACGCGCCGGGGTGTGGCCCGATTGTCGCAGAACTGGCTTTGCTCGGCTCCTTTTTGTCTGTCCGGCATGGTTTCAGCCAGCGGTACATTTACATGGCATGCTTGTTTATAGACATCTGCCATTCTTAAGACTTTAGTAATGCGCAATCAAGCATATTCTGACGGCAGGCTACAGCCTTGCATTTGTTTCGTTGTGTTCGAGATGTTTATATATGGTAACACAGAGAGAGTCTGGAAAGCAGTCAAGTCAGTGGGACAAGGGCTGAGGTATGTCGGCCGCCGACGGGTAGCCGACTTGTTTTGGCTCGGATCGACAGATGCGGCGCGCCGGATCGCGGCGGGAGCACGTGATACGGTCGGAGATCGCAGCGGGCGACACCGGCGGCGCACCCGGCGCACCCTGCGCGTCCTACGCGCCGGGCGGCGAGACTGTGTGCGTGCGCGCACGACGACCTCAAAGCCGCCGGCGCTGAATATGTATCTGGGTTAGGTGGAGTCGGGCGGCGTCCGGGCGACTGACTGGTGGCGCGCGCTCGCGCGCGCGAGACCATTGTGGCGCGGCGGCGCCGTTAAGGTGTTATCGCGCGCCGGCCGGACGTCGTGCGGCGCGCAATCGCGCCGCATTTGCCGCAAACGGCCGCCGTCCGGCGCAGACGCGCTGTCCGACGGCAGTTTGTGGACGCGCGTGAGGCGGGAGACGCGGCTCGGCACCGCCATCCGCCCGCCGACGCCTGGCGGCACCCAAGTGGAACATCCGCCCGCCAGCTGGCTGTCGCCTGTTCGGGTGTCATGAGGCGGCTGCTCTGGCTGGCGGCTCGTTGCGCATTCTCAGATGTTGTCGTTGATGGCGTGCGCGTGCTGAATGACACGCTGGTTTACCGTGTGTTTGCCAAGTTAGTGGTGCGCGGCTTGTGCATGAAACGCGATCGTAATGCTGCTCTATCTATCGGGGACGTTAACATCAAGATGAACCGTGAGGGATGCGTGCAGTACAGGGGAAGTAGCATAGCAACAGTTCGAACAATTCACTGGTTGTGGGCGCCAAATGACCCTGTAGTCGGCTCGCCCTTAAACCCAAACAACCAATGAATGAAACGCGACCGAGAGTGGCCTCTTGTTAATTCGAAAAATTTTGTGTGTGCAGTTTATGTGTGCCGTAAGATTGGCGAAGAGTGAGGCTGACTGAGACGAGGAGCGTCTCCTGCAGTGTGCCCCTCGTACCTGCAACGTACTTGACGGCACTCACTCACTCGATGCTTATCAAATGACATCTTCCCTTTCATATTGGCACGTGCTTGTCGAGGACAAAGATTTGATAAAAAGCAGCCCCGTGCATCCAACTGCGGTCAGGTGACATGATTTGCCACGGCTATCTTGCGTTGTTGTTTGTTTTGTCCATGTATATCGCCGTTACCCTGCTACAATACAGGCACGCGCCGGCCTGTACTGGTACATATTATCGTTGCTATTCTTCGCGACTGGTACCTGCCTCCGGATCTTTGTTCAGGTTCTACGTGCTGAATAGGTTTTGGACTCTTTCTCATTTGCTGGTGTTGCGTGCAAAATATATGCCGTCCTCCGTATTGAACCTGCGTTGAATGCATTGAAAGCCATAGGAGCTTGCCGGCCAAATCCAAACCCTTCTACACTTTATAAGTGAATGCGTAGTGCGTGCCAGGAATCTACCGATTGCAATCATAAACATTACTTTAAAAGTCGCTTTCAGCCAGTCGGCATCTTTACAGAGATCCCCATCCCTCACAACAGCATAACCATACAGCTCGGTAAGACACCTGCGTCTGAGCGGTGTTGCGCGGGCCTTCGCACACATATGGCGCCGTTATCGTGTACTGCGCCGCCATCAGATATGTTTATTTAATTCCGAATGACAATGTCATGTGGCCGTATACATGGACAGAAACTCTATCAGCACCTGATTTTATCGACTACCGCAACCACCTAGCGGAGGAAGTGCAAAACAGTCACAGACAGGCGGTGGCCTTAGGCCGCTATGTCCCGATGCAGTTCGACCGGGTCCAGATACAAGTAAAGAACGCAGCAAAATTCATGGAAACTCTGATGTCCGAATATATGTATATATGCATACATACATACATACATACATACATATATATATATATAGGATATCGTATATTTTTTATATATATATATATATATATATATATATATATATATATATATATATATATATATATATATATATATTTTTTTATTTTTATTTTTTTTTTTATTTTTATATATATATATATATATATATATATATATATATATATATATATATATATATATATATATATATATATATATATATAGGATTCGGTGCATAGTTTCTTTAATGTTTAGGATATAGCATTTATTAGGATCTCGTGTATCTTCTTCTACGCTTATAGTATCTTCCATCTTCAGGCTTAACCAGGATGGCCACTATGGCTCTTATTAAGCCCTTACATTTTATGACACCTTATGATCCATGCCAATACTCAATCTTTCTCACAAGTTGTTTGTGTTCGATAGACGTGGGAACCAGTTCCTTCGGAAGACAAAGCTAACAGTTTCATAGCAGACACTCATCCACCATGTGAAAGACCTTCAGTCCGCAATGCGGCTCGCATAAACAGATTCCGATGCCTTCACCCCGAGGGCTTTACTCCCTTCCGACTCGTATGTGAGTAGTTCGGAACGCTTGCTACCCTTGCTGTTCAAGCTGCTGCACGGACGTATCCTGGACCCCGGCTCTGGTGACTTTTGATTCCCAGCTGACGCAGCTTCTGGGTTCTAGGACCCCAGTTTCCGCGACTTCTGGCCCCTGGCTTCTGACTCCTGCTCCCAGCTCCTGCTCCTAGCTCCTGTTCCTAGCTCCTGTTCCTAGCTCCTGCTCAGCTCATGGATCCTAGCCCATGTATCCTAGCTCATGGATCCTAGCTCATGGCTCCTAGCTCATGGCTCCTAGTTCATGGCTCCTAGCTTATGCCACTAGTTCCTGGCTCCTAGCTCGTGGCTCCTGGCGCATGGCTCCTGCTCCTTCCTCCTTGCTCCTGCTCCTTGTTCCTGCTCCTTGCTCCTGCCCTTGCTTCTGCTCCTTGCTCCTGCTCCCAGCTCCTGGCTCCTGGTTCATGTCATGGTTCATGGCCCCTGATTCATGACCCCTGGTTCATGGCTACTGGCCCCTGTCTCTGGGCTCTTGGCTCCTGGCTCCCAGCTGCTGCTCCTAGATCCTGGACCATGGCTTCAGGTTCGTGGCTCCTAGCTCCTAACCTCCAGCGCCCAGCTTCCGACTCTGTGTTTTCGGCTCCCGTCTCCCGTCTCCCGTATCCCGTCTCCCGTCTCCCGTCTCCCGTCTCCCGTCTTCCGCCTTCCGGCTCCCGTCTCCCGCCTTCCGGCTCCCGCTCCCGTCTCCCGTCTCCCGTCTCCGTCTCCCGTCTCCCGTCTCCCGTCTCCCGTCTCCCGCCTTCCGTCTTCCGTCTTCCGGCTCCCGTCTCCCGTCTCCCGTCTCCCGTCTCCCGTCTTCCGCCTTCCGGCTCCCGTCTTCCGGCTCCGGCTCCGGCTCCGGCTCCCAGGTTCCAGTCCGTGCCGGTCGACGACTCCGAGTCAGGAGTCAGCCAAGCGCGCCTCCGCCGTCACAGGTCCGTGACGGATCGCCTGGAAATGGCACGTTATGCTGATTATACGACACTGCCGGCGCCGGCCACATCGGCGGCAGACGTGCGACCGCTCGTCAGCTGAGAACTCCGGCCTCATGCAGGCCTCTATCATCGCCCGCCCACGCCTCGTCCAGTCCTTTTCTTGTCGCGGCACAGTCCGAAAACCAGGGCAGTGTGGAGTGGGCGTGGGCCGAGCATGTGTGCCGCACACTGGCAACGTATGTTCATGTTTTCTCTCGTGGTTGGTATTTTTTTCCAACAATTATCGTAGGTTAAATCGCGGCGGCTCCTACTGCGTTGTCGGTGCCAGGGCGTCAACGACCCGGGGGTGCCCTGGCAGCCCTGGCACCGCCGCTCAAAGTAATGGTGCTCTAGATCTGTACCGAACATCAGAGAACGGGAGAGTCGGGCGCTACCTGTTGGAGTGGTGGGTTACCCTCACTTGCTAGGTCGATCACTAATTCGGCGCATCACTCGGTCGGTGTATCACTTTCACACTTTCTCCAGATCCGCGCAATTCAGTGTCCATATCCATGTGAACCGTGCGAAATGATGTCGGGTCTTACCGGGTCTCCTTACCGATGTGTTTCCAGCGCGACCGCGAAGGGCACCGGCTGTTCGCTGCGGGCCGCGAGTGAGCGCACGGGTGCGGCACTCCGGTGTCACTCTGTCTGACTCGGTGTCGTTCGCCTTTGCAGAGGGCGAGGAGGAGTGGGAGTGGCTGAAGCAGACCGGCTTCGACTCGCTCGTGTCGGTGCCAGAGCCGAGCGCCGACAATGCCGACGAATGGAACGTGCTCGACGCCCTCTCCCAGAGACAGGTCAGGCCAATAACTGTCGCCTCCAGAAGGAAGTGGGTCCCAGTACTGCCCTGGTGAGTCCCAATACTGTCCCGGCATTGGATCCCCTGTTCGGCTGCTGCAGTACTGCTCCTGTTGGGCCCTCGTGCTAATTCTGACAGGCTTCACCTGTGTATTCTCCATTCTCCATTCTCCATAGATGCCAGCTAGACATACCTCTCTTTTTTCTCCTCCCTCTCTACTCCATCGTCTCCTCTTCTGTTATCTCCCTGGCCATCACTTTTGCTTTTTCGACACTAGCGATGGGCATGAAGCTCTCTAGCCTCCGTCGACGGACTGATAATTGTATCGGTGCTCTGACAGCGGATGCTTGATGAACCCACTTGAGAATCTTCGCTCGGGTCTGAAGGCCGCTCGGGTCTGAAGGTATGAACACACTTGAGAGCCGCCGCTCGGGTCTGAAGGTATGAACACACTTGAGAGCCGCCGCTCGAGTCTGAAGGCCACGCTGAGCACGGATGCTTTGCCGCATTCACCTGTGCGGCACAATCACAAACGTGCCCGCACGATCCAGCACCCAGAAGTCACGGTCACACCGGGTTCCGCCACCCACGTCGATCAGGCAGAAGAGCACTTTGCTGTTGTCCCGTCAATTATCCCTCATTGTGATGCATCCCGTCACGATCCGCTGTACTCGAGTTCCAGCTTCGGTGTTGTTGTTTTTCTGTCTGTTCAGTAAGCTCCACTTGGCATGCAAGCCATTCGAAGATCATATACTTACAAAGTACGGGTAATGGCCATTTGGTAAAGAGAAGTTATTTTTATTGGCTACACCATGATGGCCATGCCAGGCAGCTCATTGCCATCGCTGAGATGGAAGATATCAGTCAGACAATCCAAGTTAATTTATCGCTAGTTAGATTATACCTCTTTTATGTAACTACACAATTTTGTTCGAATTCGGCCCTACCATTCCAATCCACAGTAACTCGGGGAAGGGGAGGGGGATATTTTTACGCATGCACCAAAGCAAAAACATTATGCATGTATTTTCCCGGGCTCCCACTGATTTCCTGCAGGGTAGCTGCTTGGGGGTCTGCTGGTATTCACGCGACAAAACGACATAACGAGTTGAACCGTGAAGCCGAAATGCCGGTCTGAAATATCGGTGAAGCTTCACTCGGACTGTGCAGTCGACACAACCCGTCCCGTGTGACAGACACCGTCTCCCTGCAGGCGGACGTGGTGAAGCGCCGCGTGGCCACGCTGCGCGACACACTGCGCCAGCGGCGCACTAAGGAGAAGGGCCGCCGGCCCGACATGCGCCACCTGTTCCCGGCGCCGGCCGGCAGCACGGGCACGCGCAGTCGGTCCGCCACGCCCGACAGTCTCGACTCGCTGTCGCCGCCGCCGACGCCGCCTGACGCGCGCTCGCGGCTCGACACCGGCTCGCCGCACAGTCAGGGCTACCACAGCAGCAGCCGCGGCAGCCTCGACCAGCTGGCGCACGGCGGCGACGACGAGAAGGACAGGTAGGCGGGCGAGGGTAGAGCCGAAAGAGGGCCAAAGAGAGCGGCAGCCTCACCAGCGGCGGCGACGACGAGAAGGACAGGTAGGCGGGCGAGGGTAGAGAGCAGGGAGACGCTGGCTCGCCGCACAGTCAGGCCTACCACAGCAGCAGCCGCGGCAGCCTCGACCAGCTGGCGCACGGCGGCGACGATGAGGACAGGTGGGCGGGCGAGGGTGGAGAGCAGGGAGACGCGGGCTGGAAGGGGCTGTGGACCAAGAGAGGTGACGCGGGGAGGCGGAAGTAATACGGTGTGGGTCAGCTAGGGGAGGTGACGCAGGGAGGCGGAAATGATCCGGTGTGGGTCAGCTAGGGGAGATGACGCAGGGAGGCGGAAATGATCCGGTGTGGGTCAGCGCTAGGGGAGATGACGCAGGGAGGCGGAAATGATCCGGTGTGGGTCAGCGCTGGGAGATGACGGGAGGCGGAAATGATCGGTGTGGGTCAGCGTGGAGATGACGCAGGGAGGCGGAAATTATCCGATGTGGGAGGTCAGCTAATTTGGGGGAAGAAAACGGGAGGGGAAATGATCGGTAGGGTCAGCTAGGAGAGATGACGCAGGGAGGCGGAAATAATCCGATGTGGGAGGTCAGCAAGGAGGGAAATTATGATGTGGAGGTAGAGAGGTGACGCAGGGAGGCGGAAATGATCCGGTGTGGGTCAGCTGGGAGATGACGAGGAGGCGGAAATGATCCTCAGCTGGGAGAGGCGGAAATTATCCGGTGTGGGTCAGCTTGACAGGGAGGAATCGGTGTGGGTCAGCCTAGGGAGAGGTGACGCAGGGAGGCGGAAATGATCCGGTGTGGGAGGTAGAGGCAATGACTCAGGGAGGCGGAAATGATCCGGTGTGGGTCAGCGCTAGGGAGATGACGCAGGAGGCGGACATGATCCGGTGTGGGAGGTCAGACGGCAGAGGTGAAGCAGGGAGGGAGACATGATCCGGTGTGGGATGTCAGACAGGAGAGGTGAACCAGGAACGGTGAGACAAAAATGCGTGAGGAGTGCAAAGAGGCAGGGAAGATGAAGGGAAAGACGAAGCATGGGATGGAAAAAAGGGAAGGCAAAGGCTCCAGGCCGGGAAAAAGAGAAGGTGGAGGGTGAATGACGAGGACGTCAACGGCGGGAAATGGTTACGACTGTGGTGGACGCTACATTCCTTTTCGATCTCAATCCCTCCTCAAGTGTGGCTGGTAGTTAGAGGGGTGTGATTGGAGGAGCAAGTGTTGAATATACTGCTTTGAGACACAGAGGGGATAACTTGTGTAAACGGACAGAAAAGCTACGGCACATCATCAGTAAGCGTATGATGATGCCCATAATACTTTCTTTTTTACAGACAGCCAAAAATAACTCATGAGTGAGAAAAGCGACTGGGGCGTGTGCTCCGGATGCTGTCGAAATACACTTTCTCAGCATTGCCTGCCTTTACGTCCGTCTGACAAATTTACGTCTGCCGGTGTCATTAGGCACAGTGATCTGCTGTAGTGACCTGTCCAGGTAATTGTCTCCGAGGTAAGGCTCCTTTGGCCAGTTCTCTATCACCAGATGTCGCCGTTTTCGATGCCGTTTTCGATGCCGCATGTCGCAAACCAGCATTGTAATTCCAACCGCACTTCACAGCACTTTCCATGCTTGACGGTGGCGACGAGTGCTTCCACAAGCCGCCTTGTGAAGTGTGCATGGTCGGCTGTCTTCATGTCCCACTCGAGAGAGGGCGTCCAACGCCTTGTCCGGAAACTGGTCCGGGGAACGATAGCTAGGGATTTGATTGGAATGCGATAAGCTTTTGGTATTGTTGCCGGTGCTACGCAACTTGACTGACTAGCTCGTGCTATCCGAGTTAGCATCGGCACCTGACATGGTGCCATAGGCGAAAATGAGCTACTGTCCGGTGTTCACAAAGTAGTAACTATTGTAACAGCTTCCACTGTGTTCTTGTTGTGATGATGAGCTACTACAGTCCAGCATTTAACCGTGCTGTGCTACCAGTCATGTTAATGCAAATCCTATTCTTCCTCGTCTGATATGGCCTTTGGGATATGGTGGTTGGTTAGTTGGTTATTGGTTATTGGTTTTACGACACGTCGACCGTTGAGTCATGTAGCGTCGCCAATCTCTCACGCCGATTGGTTGCGGGCGAAGAGTAGCGACAGGTGAGGCTCGAACCCACAATCTTTCGATTGTGAGACGAGCAACTTACCCCTAGACTACTCGTCTCCGGCCTTTGGGATAAATGCATATCGAATACATAAGGCAAAAGTGTCTGCCTACTTAACCATGCCACTGTAGGAGGGGGGGGGTGAAGTGCTTTTTCGTTCTCTTAGATTTGTATAGCCATTCCTAATTCTTAGTCCTAGTCTGTTGCTTGTCTTCACCGATACTAAGTACACACTGAAAGCTTGCCGGATTTCTATCCCCAGTCATAATTTTGAAAACTACTCGGAAGCTTAAAGTGAATCTTAGAAACGAACTGGACAAAATCTAGTATGAAGTGAAAAGGCCCTGGTCTGGTCGAGAATATAAATTTACCTGATCGTGCGATGACTCTACTCAATGACGCACCATGACATTTCCGCTCCTGTAAATGGCCTCATGTGTTTGCCACACACCAACCGGCGGCGGACGGGTGGCGGCATCTCTCGGCCGATCTATCTGAAACACCTCTGATCGGGCGTCTCACCGTAACTTGCTCCTGCTCCTCCTCTCACCGTAACTTGCTCCTGGCGTCTCACCATAACTTGACACCATAACTCCGGGCGTCTCACCGTAACTTGCTCCTGTACCTATATTGCACAGCAGCAGCAGCAGCAGTTGTACCTATATACCTTGCTCCTATACCTATATTGCACAGCAGCAGCGCTGTTTACATGAAGCGTCAGGTTAAACCGGGAGGGGGAAAGGAGTGAATTTGATAGTGGTCAGTCAGTAGGTGTACTGGTACTGGTATGCGGCCAGTAGGTATTCTTACTGTGTGTCTGAAGCTACGCTTAGTAGGTATTCGCACCTCGAGTCTGAAGCTTCACCCAAACCAACATTTTGAAGATTGCTTGTCGAACTCAGACACTTCCTTAAGCGTACGTTCAGGGAAATATTTCTTCCTTTGGGAAGTATTGTTGGTTAATTGTGTTGCTTGTTGGGAGTTATTATTATTAAATGAAGTTATTTACTGCAAAACAGAGTAATTCATGTTTCAATTAATGCTTTTTAACCGTTATTTCGTGCCCGAAATAAGGTGAGGTGAACCTAATGAAGCGTAAATTTCGCGGGTTTGATATTATACGCGCAGTGGAAAGCCAATACAAATCGCTCGTCCTGGAAGAAGGAGAGGGGAGGGGGAGTTCGAACCCACCATCCATTGATGTCAAAGATCATGGAAGCTGGGAACACCGAATGTGCATAGTGGCTGGACTCTATATGGAGCTCTCATTCGTGGATTTTATGATAATAGGCAATTCTGTCTGGGATCAGTGGGGTGTTATTTGTAGTTTTTACGGCCTAGCGTCATTTGTCTAATGTCTAATTTGTCTAATGTGTACGTTTGATGGGAGACATAACACAACTAGACATAGCCAGCATAGCTGAATTCCAACATAACAACATGAAAACGGTACTTGGAAATAGGCGTGTTTCGCATATCTCGCCATCAATTTTCACATATTTCCTCCGATACGGTTGAATTTGCGCGCCAATTACTTCAACATTTTCAACTGACATTTGTATTTACTTTTCTATCATACGTCATAGGTTCATACTTCTAAGTAGACCAAGTCAACATCAGTCAGGCTTTGGTGATTTGAAGATTTGGCAAAACAAACGAAGGGGTTGGGGCGATTACTTCACCCCACCTCTTACAGTGTGCGTGTTAAATATGCATCTGTATTGAGATGGTTTTCATCTAATTTAATCTGAACTGAACAACATTTTGACCGTAAAAAGTAAAAACGGAAGGATTTTCGGGCCCCAGAATCAGTCACTCAATTATAAATTTATTGATAGGTCAGGAGTGGGACACGGTAACTGGCAGATAAACGAGCCAGGACCTTATGCCTCAAGCTTGAAAATCGTCCCCCATGTGGGTGGTTGAACCCCACCTGGAAACTGAATGTGGTGGTACCATTGCCATTGCCCCCGTACATCAGCCGCTGACCAATGTGACCGCGGCCGTGATGACCCGGACAGTGAACGTTGCCTTCGTCCACCAGGCTGTCCGAGTTTCGGCACGTGCTGCGGATTTCCTTGGACCAGGACGAGACCGGATCGCCTCCTCCAGGTGAAGATGTTCAGATGCGCCAGAAAAACCCCGACACCACCGATCGTGCCCACAAAAGCCTCAATCTGTTCGAAACAACTGGAAACTACAAGTTTAAGCACTTCTCCACGCCGACGGATTCCTCAGGCGAGTGACGCGATACGGGCTGCTACGATAGGCTTGCGACGTGCACACAAGTGGACGCGTGACTTAGCGCTTGACCTGTCTGGCTGTGGTGGACAGTTGGCTGCCTGGCTGTAGTGTGGACAGTTTGCTGCCTGGCTATAGTGTGGACAGTTTGCTGCCTGGCTGTAGTGTGGACAGTTGGCTGCCTGGTTGTAGTGTGGACAGTTGGCTGCCTGGCTGTGGCGGACAGTTTGCTGCCTGGCTATAGTGTGGACAGTTTGCTGCCTGGCTGTAGTGTGGACAGTTTGCTGCCTGGTTGTAGTGTGGACAGTTGGCTGCCTGGCTGTAGTGTGGACAGTTGGCTGCCTGGTTGTAGTGTGGACAGTTGGCCGCCTGGCTGTGGCGGACAGTTTGCTGCCTGGCTGTAGTGGACAGTTTGCTGCCTTGGTGGACATCCTACTGTCTGGCTGTGGTGGACAGTTTGCTGCCTGTTGGGCGCTGTATGACCAACGCAGTCGACGCGCCCCTTAACCCAAATATCCAACCAGTTTGCTGCCTGGCTGTGGTGGACAGCTTGCTGCATAGCTATGGTGGACAGCTTACTCTCAGGCTGTGGTGGACAGGTTACTCTCAGGCAATGGTGGACAGTTTCTGCCTGGCTGTGGTGGACAGCTTACTGCCTGGCTGTGGTAGACAGTCTGCTGCCTGGTCGTGGTGGACAGTTTGCTGCATGGCTGCGGTGGACAGTGTGCTGCCTTGCTGTGGTGTCCATCAGGCCTGGACCGTTTATTCTCCGACGTTGTGGACAGTTTGTTGCCCGGCTGGGGTGGACAGTTTGTTGTCTGGCTGTGGTGGACAGTTTGTTGTCTGGCTGTAGTTGACAGTTTTTGCCCGGCTGTAGTGGACAGTTTGTTGTCTGGCTGTAGTGGACAGTTTATTGTCCGGCTGTGGTGTACAGTTTGTTGTCTGGCTGTGGTGGACAGTTTATTGTCCGGCTGTGGTGGACAGTCTGTTGTCTGACTGTAGTGGACAGTTTACCCTCTGGCTGTGGTGGCTAGTTTGTTGCAAGGTTGGTAACCTGCTGGCAAAACCTAGTCTCTGCCATGCCAGTGGCATTAGCCAGTAAGTATCCTTTACTGGCAGACACTGTTAACCCTGCAGCAGACCACGATGAGCTTATAATTCCGAGATCCGGAGAACCTCCGGATCCAGAATCACAAACCGGTCATGTTCTCCTGCACAAGGTTGATTTGTCTTCAAAGCGAATGTGGTTGCCAGGTCCCTGGTATAAACCAGTTGATACCAGCATCCTGCCAACTTTGGTTTGTTGTCTGGCTGTGGTGGACAGTTTGTTGTCTGACTGTGGTGGACAGTTTGTTGTCTGGCTGTGGTGGACAGTTTGTTGTCTGATTGTGGTGGACAGTTTGTTGTCTGGCTGTGGTGGACAGCTTGTTGTCTGACTGTGGTAGACAGTTTGTTGTCTGACTGTGGTGGACAGTTTGTTGTCTGGCTGTGGTGGACAGTTTGTTGTCTGGCTGTAGTAGATAGTTTGTTGTCTGGCTGTGGTGAACAGTTTGTTGTCTGGCTGTGGTGGACAGTTTGTTGTGTGGCTGTGGTGGACAGTTTGTTGTCTGACTGTGATGGACAGTTTGTTGTCTGGCTGTAGTAAACAGTTTGTTGTCTGGCTGTGGTGGACAGTTTGTTGTCTGGCTGTAGTAGACAGTTTGTTGTCTGGCTGTGGTGGACAGTTTGTTGTCTGACTGTGGTGGACAGTTTGTTGTCTGACTGTGGTGGACAGTTTGTTGTCTGGCTGTAGTTGACAGTTTGTTGTCTGACTGTGGTGGACAGTTTGTTGTCTGGCTGTAGTAGACAGTTCGCTACCTGGCTGTGGTGGACAGTTTGTTGTCTGGCTGTGATGGACAGTTTGTTGTCTGGCTGTGGTAGACAGTTTGTTGTCTGACTGTGGTGGACAGTTTGTTGTATGGCTGTAGTAGACAGTTCGCTACCTGGCTGTGGTGGACAGTTTGTTGTCTGGCTGTGGTGGACAGTTTGTTGTCTGGCTGTGGTGGACAGTTTGTTGTCTGGCTGTAGTAGACAGTTTGTTGTCTGACTGTGGTGGACAGTTTGTTGTCTGGCTGTAGTAGACAGTTTGTTGTCTGACTGTGGTGGACAGTTTGTTGTCTGGCTGTGGTGGACAGTTTGTTGTCTGGCTGTAGTAGACAGTTTATTGTGTGACTGTGGTGGACAGTTTGTTGTCTGGCTGTAGTAGACAGTTTGTTGTCTGACTGTGGTGGACAGCTTGTTGTCTGGCTGTGGTGGACAGTTCGCTACCTGGCTGTGGTGGACAGTTTGTTGTCTGGCTGTGGTGGACAGTTTGTTGTCTGGCTGTGGTGGACAGTTTGTTGTCTGGCTGTAGTGGACAGTTTGTTTTCTGGCTGTGGTGGACAATTTGTTGTCTGACTGTGGTGGACAGTTTGTTGTCTGACTGTGGTGGACAGTTTGTTTTCTGGCTGTGGTGGACAGTTTGTTGTCTGGCTGTGGTGGACAGTTTGTTGTCTGGCTGTGGTGGACAGTTCGCTACCTGGCTGTGGTGGACAATTGTTTTGCATACTTTTGAGGGGGCAAGTGCCCCATAATTTTGGCTTTACCCCCTCCCCAAATAGTTTCAACTTTTATCATGGCACCCTACGGTGTGCCCTCCAATCCATTTGGGCCAGCCCATTGCTTCCATGTATTGTGCCCCTCCCCCAATAATCTTCAGAAATGAACGCCCCTGGGCACGGATGTGTGGTATGGCTGTCGCTGTTGGGAATGGAAGGCACCGCCATCTGCAAGTGGTACTGCGCTCACCATCACTGGCACAAGCACCGGTAGCACTTGGTATTCTTGCCAGTGCGAATATCTTTACAGACATGCAATTGCTGACATGGAAGCCCAGTGACCACTAACTCCTCTCACTGATTCCGCGCTCGCCGGGAAGTAATGAATGTGGGGTGAGAAGGGGGCGTAAGCACTGAATGCAGGGTGAGAAGGGGGCGTAAGCACTGAATGCGGGGTGACAAGGAGGCGTAAGTACTGAATACGGGGTGAGAAGGGTGCGTGGATCTGTAAGCACCTCAGTTTTTTAAACGTCATCAACCTGAAACCGATACATTTGCGTTCAAAATTCGCCAACTGCTGGGGTTCCTGACTGGTGACCTACTACCAGATGTACTACGGCCGCCGATGAGCTGCGCTGTGCTGCGCCACTGACAACACACTCCTCCTGTGCAGGTATTGAGGTGGTGTCGTTTCACGCCATCGGGTCGGTGCGACACCAGCCAGAGCGGCCCAGCGCCGAGCTCGGTGGCCTGTCCGAGCTCCACATACCGCGCGTCCGCTCCGGCTCCAAGTCCGACGCCAAAGACGCCGTCAGACAGGCCGCCAGTGGCGTCAGGAGCACGGTGAGCGGGCACAGGGCAGCGAGCGAGCCAGTAGGGAAATGTGACAGGGAGACACCGTGTCTGTCACAGAAGGCTTCCCACTTCCCGTCGCGTTCAACTTTTTTTCGATTTGTGTTTCAGGGAATTAATGGAGGCTTAGGAATTACTGGAGGCTATGGAAGAGAGGCTAAGCACATTGTGGCCTTCCAAGGTGTTCTCCTGGCGACTAAGTGCCTGTGGTAGTCTAACCAAGGGTTAAGGGGGGAATTTTTCCTTTTTTTTGGCCCTCCCAAGCATACACATGTGGGTACATAAAGCGATTAGCCTAAGTATTTGCTTTACTCACCGAAACCAAAACCTGCATTGATATGAATGCTAAGATCGTCAGCATCATTAAGACAAAATAATTCAGGAGTAGGGGAATACAACCATTATGAAGTCTCTTCTTTCCAAACAATACCCGCATGCGAAGTGCTATTTCAGGTATATATCAAGTACAGATCATATATCCTCATCCCAATGGTGATAAAGCCTCTGTGTGGAATTAATTCATTGATTAAAAATGATTCACTCGATCAGTTAGTTAGTTGGTTAGTAATTTCGGCTTTGGGCGCTTCGACCAGACTTGATCATTCGCGCCCATGGCTGGGTGGACATGTCTGGTACCGAGGACACTCGATCATGTGGGAGCTGAGTTGACCATGTCTGACATCGAGCACTCACGAGTAAACCCACGAATAACTTGCATGCGCAACTCAATGCGTTTTCATGGAACTCCGGCCCCATCACGAATGCTGTGTTTGGCATGTTCAACTCTGTTCCGATAACCCCAGCTCGTGGGTGGGTGGGTGAGCATCGGCTGTTGCAAGCTTTCCATCCAGTCCAGAGAGGGTGGCAGCACCTCCCCTCCACAAGCTCAAGACGGTGGCAATGCCTCCCCTCCCACAGACGGTGGAGGGCAGGCTTGGCCGCACGCTGGTCGACTACCTCTCCGAGCCGGACGTGAAGCGGCTGCAGAAGCTGGCGCTGATCGAGCTGACCGCGCTGTTCGACGAGCACGGGCTCAGCTACAGCCGGCGCAAGGCGCGCCGGAAACGTCTGCGCACGCGCGCAAGCAGCGCCGACGGCGTGTTCGGCGTGCCGCTGCCGCTGCTGCTGGAGCGCGACCGGCAGCGGCAGCCGGACGGCGGCCCTGTGCCGCTGGTGCTGGAGCGCGTGCTCGGCCACCTGGAGCGGCGCGGCCTGCTCGAGGAGGGCCTGCTGCGCGTGCCCGGCCACCAGCAGAAGGTGGAGCTGCTGCGCCGGCTGGTGGACGACGCCTTCTACAGCCGGCCGGGCGACGTGGACGCGGCGCTGCGGCGCAGCTCGGCCGCCGACGTGGCCGCGCTCGTCAAGCTGTTCCTGCGCGAGCTGCCGCGCCCGCTGCTCACCGGCGAGAACATGGACGCGTTCCACGGCACGGACGCGCTGCCGCCGGCGCGCCAGCTGCCCGCCCTGACGCTGCTCTGCCTGCAGCTGCCGGCCGCCAACCGCGCCGTGCTGTGTCGCCTGCTGGCCTTCATGGCCGCCGTGGCCGAGCGTGAGCAGAGCAACAAGATGTCGCTGGAGAACGTGTCCATGATCATGGCGCCCAACCTGCTGTGGCCCGGCCAGCGGCGGCAGAAGGACATCAGCGTCGAGGTGGGTCCGGCGCGACCTGCTGTGATCCGGGCCGCCTGGTATGATCTGGTTTGACCGCGACCTGGTACGGCCACTGATGTAAAGTGCGACCTGATGTACTTGCGACTTGGTGTGTTGGCTGCGTCTGGTGTTACATGGTGCAACCCCCGGCCTTTGTGGTGAGCAATGTGGTTGTTGCGTCACTCGCATCGGTATACGTTAATGAAGTGAGTTACAAATGCAAGGCAGGTTGTACCATGGATATTCGTGGTTGTGATTTTAAGCTTCAGTCGTCTCCGCTACACCTTGCTTCGGAGACTGGGATGCTAATGGGCTAAATCGTCACAGATTATGCGCCATCACGTATTAGATACTTCTACTGTTGCTTAGAATCGTTAGTTGACAGGGATTATTCCTATCGCTTAGCTTGCATCGTGTTTATGGGGCGCTATGTGACAATAGCAGGTGCTGCCTTAAAAACAAGTTACCTGTTTTGCCAGATCGAGTTCGCCGCCGTGACGTCACGCGTGGTTCGGAACCTCGTGCGCCATCGTGACCGGTTGTGGGAGGTTCCTGCCGAGTTTGTTCGCCAGCTGCGCAGCCAGTACGAGTCCGAGCAGCTGGAAAGGGCCCGCAAGGAGTCCAATCGCCCGGTGAGTGACTTCCTAGCGGAGAGTAGGCTACGTGCTAGGAGTCCTCTTCAATCTATGGATCTACGAGGCTTTTTCTCAAGTGTACCTTCAGTCTGCATGAACAAAACCATGGCAAGTTCTACAGTTCCCAAGATCAGGGAGGCACGTAGCCTTTACTAACCTGACATTCGCAGCTAAATGATATGCAAGGTGCGATATTCACTATGTCGATCAAGCGGAGACAAGGGGGGGGAGGAGTGACGAAACATCGATCAACGAACTCCAAAACCCAAATAATCGGAGAAGGCGAGAAGGTGTGACATTACCGTGTCCTGCAGATGAAGAAGCTGTTGCCGCTGCGGAAGAAAGAGGCTCCGGTTGTGCGGAAGATTGAGAACGAGGTGGACTTCCAAGACGGGGTGATCCGAGTGACGGCTCCCCAGTTCAGTCCGGCCAGCTGGCCGGTCCAACTGACACCCGAGGCGGCTGCCGGCGACGTGGTCACCAAGGTCAGGTCGCACATCAGGTCGCGTGTCAGCTCTCCGCTGGGTCAACGCAGTCTGATCGTACAATGTCGCGAGCGTGGTCAGGCAACATGCCAGGTCACCGCTCGATCAGGTCCGCTCCTGTCGAACGCGGTGGTCGCGTGTCAAGCTAAGTGACACGCGAGGTCGCGGCTGAGGACGGGGTGGCCGGATCAGGTCACTGCCTCGCCGTCAAGTCGGGTGGAGTCGCATCCGAGACTGAGGATGTGGTGATCGGATCATCAGGTCAGGCCACTGGTCAGATGGTGGCCGGCGAAATGATGAGATCGGGTCACCGTTACGGCTGGGGCGGCCGGGTCAGTCTACGGATGGGATCGTAGTATTGTCGGGATATGACGATTCGGGATGTACTGGCTAAGTTAGGCCATGGGCATGGTCAGGGCCACTTTAATGTAGTAAGTAGAGAGCGAACCGGTGTTGAATCGTGACCAAATTGTACACAAACAAGCAAGGGTGAATCATCAAGGAAATTGTTGGAAGAGCCCAGGATTGTTACAGCCGATGACGTGGATGAAGCCGGCTGGCAGAAGTGCAGTGGGGTATGTTGGAGGAGCTGACCCATAGCGCCCATGTGTAGATCCCAGGTGGTGAATTGACCCCTGGCTGATGTGGGACTGACGTGTGACTGAAACAGGACTGACGTTAGCTGGCTGGCACGAGACTGGTGGAGGACTGGCGGGGATTGGTACGGGTTCGGCTCATGACTACCGTTAGACCGGCGTCTTCTGGTAGGTGAGACCGATGTCAGTCTGCTGGGTAGCGGGGCCGCGGTATGGCTGGGATAAACTGATGTGGTGCCGTGTGAGCGCGACACGGGACTGGTGGGCGACTGACGCGGTCCGCCGCCGCAGGTGTGTTCAGCAGCTGCTGCTGTTGCCCGAGGTGAGCGGCCGACTGCGCACGCGGCGCGGCTCCAGCCCCAGAGTCGAGGAGCCACCGCCAGACGGCAGCACCAGCTGTCTGGGCGGGGACGCGGCCGCCTGTCTCCAGAGCCACTTTCTCTACGAGCACGGTGGGAATATAGGTACGCACTGGCGGTCATGCAGGGGCATTGCTGCGGAAACGAAGAAGGTGGAGTTGTATCCTGCCTCTGGGGAGGGTGGGTCCTGCTTGTAGGGTAGCATGAATAATTTGTTTAAGGGTACGCTTCTTTTCAGAGGATACTTGGCAGACTGGAGATCGCCTGTCCATTGTGCCTCCTAATCATCCTTGGTTAACAGCAGAATAATTTTACTATTCTTTGTACTATATGCCTATTCATTGTATCATGTTTATGTGCTCCACGGCTGCAAAATTAAGTGCCGACATGCATTTTCAACGTCGCTTCACACACAAGGGCTCACAAAGAACCCTTCGGTCGACCCGACCGCCGTCAAGTGCCGGCCAGAGGGGCCCCTTCGCTCCATGCATCCGGTGGCTTCATTACAGGATTCCTCTGGCCCTCTGTAGCTGAAGAACAAATACAGTCTGGACGGCTGCAGTAGCCAAAAAGGAAATGAATGCTTCAATGCCGCAAGCTACTGTGAATTAATGTTTGTTTTTCACGCTAGCTTCTTTCATCATCACCATCCAAACATTGCCTGCGATCTCGGGATTGTTTGCATCTATTGCTGCCAGTGAGACCTGCTAACCTGCTAACACGAACCAATTGCGGATAATCGGACACATTTCCCGAATGCGAAACTCCGGGTATCTCTGCACTGCTTTTGTGGCTGTGAACAGGAGACTTAGCTACTGACCATTAACCTGTCGTGAGCCGAACCTGAGGTCAGTCGGCGGTCGGCAGGTCAGCGACGGATCGAGCACGACGCGGCCATCCTGGAGTGCTACCATGAGAACCCCAACGGCCGCTGGGTGATTCACTGCTGCCACGCCAGCGAGAACTCGTCCAGTGTGGAGATCGTGGCAGAGTAGGCACCCCGCCGCAGGCATGGGCGGCGATCTGCAGCTGCGGAGTTCGTGGTTGGTGGGCCCGCCTCACCTTCCAACTGTTGTCGTGGCAACGATGTGACGGACGGGGCCTCAAGTCCGTGCCGTTCCCGCCATGCCTGTTTAGCCGGGGTCCAGTGTACCGGTGTCTGCAGCTCAGAGGATGCATGGCTGTAGCTGTAGCTGTGTGCTCGGACAGTCCGTCTACATTTGTGCGCGAGGAATCTGTCTGCTATCTGGCGTTCGAATGATGGTCTCGACAGTCGCGGGAGTGAGCCCACCCCGCGGCCTCGAGTGTTTTAGGTGCAGCCTGCCGCGATATGCGTTATTTCCGAGATGCGTGACGTGTGTGAATCTGTCGTCAAGTAGACCCACCGATCACCAGACGAGCGAGCCTTCCATTACATGCGCGGGCCGCCCACCATCCGAGAAACAGAGCTCACTTTGGTATGACTGAGCCGACAGTCAAATGATTGAACCCACGGGCAGATAAGTATGCCCGGCGTGCGACAAGTGAGCACATGGGAGGTCAGCGGGTTCGCCACAGACGAGTGAGCCCGCCGCCAGAGGGATGCCACCTGGCGGTGCCCTCTGCGGTGGAGGGTGATGCCACCTGTGGATCGCTTTGCGCTGTGATATGAACGGCGAGCAATGCGCCACGATCGTGTCGGCAGCAGTTAGTCACGTGTGACATGCGTCACGGGCCAGGTCACCACGTGCGACACGTGTCGCATGAAGCGCCAGCGGACATGGTCGCTGCACGGCAGAGGTGCAATTCTGCTGGTGGACGGCAGCAGTGCTGATCACCCCTGTCACCCCTGTTGGGACGGGGCAAACACAAATGATCCCCTTGGAAAGGGTTGGAGGGAGACGGCCGCGATAATGGACTTATGATCACAAATAATCCCATGTATCGAGAAACAAGTCTAGTTTGGAACTTTCCCTGCGCGTTGAAGGGAGACAAATCAGCTGGTGGCCAGTGGCACCAGTTGAAGCGACACATTGAGCTTTGTGGTTCAAGATAGCTCGGAAGGTAAATAAATAGACTTTATCCGTCACTGTTATCGGCCGGCAATTTGCAATGAAATAACCAACGAGCAGAGAACATCCAGTGACGGCGGTATTTGTCGGATAAGGTGGCCCCCAGCCTCATCAGTCCGTGTGTGGAGTGTTGAACGTTCTGCGAGTGAGTGACAATTTGCTCCGGATCGGTGAAGCGGTGGAACCCATGCCACAGAACCCTTTGATTGTTAGCCTGAGCCTTCTGCCCTTGAGTTTTCTGATTTGCTTTGTGGCCGATCGGGAGAACGTGTGGCATCTGTTGGCCGGTGTGCGGAACAGCATTGTATCGACATGCAAGTCTAAATATTATGTTGACATTCCGAAGTATGTGTTTACCGTTCTCTCCAGGCATGAAACTCGGTTGGCTGGTGAAATCCTGTTGAAGACGACTATAGCCATTCGTGAATTGTGACCTTGCTGCTCCATGCCTTCCCCTTGTGGGGTGACGATAAACACTTCATCAATATTTTGAGAGGTGGATTATACCCGTTAAAATGTTACCCGGCTGGCTGCACAAAAAGAAGCGGCGGCATTTCGAAGGCAGTACCACAGGCGGCAGTACCACAGGCGGCAGTACCACAGGCGGCAGTACCACAGGCGGCAGTACCACAGGCGGCAGTACCACAGGCGGCAGTACCACGGGCGGCAGTACCACAGGCGGCAGTACCACAGGCGGCAGTACCACAGGCGGCAGTACCACAGGCGGCAGTACCACAGGCGGCAGTACCACAGGCGGCAGTACCACAGGCGGCAGTACCACGGGCGGCAGTACCACGGGCGGCAGTACCACAGGCGGCAGTACCACAGGCGGCAGTACCACAGGCGGCAGTACCACAGGCGGCAGTACTACAGGCGGCAATACCACAGGCGGCAGTACCACAGGCGGCAGTACTACAGGCGGCAGTACCACAGGCAACTCAGATGGCGCATGTACCCTTCCAAAAAGTAAGACAAGAAGTCGCTTCATAAGAACGCTGACGTTCTCCTCCATCGTATTGCAGCGCGCAGTCGATTGATGTGAGGCATACAACGAACGGCTTTAACTCCTTTCCCTTCCTGAAACATTTTCGCCATCCTTCGCTTCCCTGTGAATTCGTCCTCGGGAACTACATGCTGCACTGGAGCTCGTGATAGTGCACCCGGGGTCGTTCGATGCTCCAGACTGGCAGCGAACTGTGAAGCTGTGTGCACATAGCTTCTCACGCGTCCTCCAATCTGGTGGTATCGATCTCGTTTAGCTGTTTGTGCACCAGGATGGGCACCAGGGGACGATGGTCAACAACTATCTCAAATAAGGTAGACCTGCCAGATAAGTTCTGTGCTTCTGAACAGCCCAAGCACGGGCCGCGAGCACGATTTCCATGACGGCGTAACGCGTCTCAGCATTGGTGGCCACGGTACTGCAGGAGGGCATACCCAAACCCCCGCCGGTCTTCGATGAGTCTGTCCGCAATACAGTAAGCAATGTTGGAGATCAACGAAGTTGAGAATAGGTGGCGTCACTAGCGCCGCCTTCACCGCCCCAAAAGCTGATGATTTTGCGTCGACGATGTCGGTCGAGAAGCTCTCCAGCTGGTTCGTGAGTCCTATGAACGACCGGAGGTCAGTGATACTGTTGGGCCGAGGAAGCTCTGCAATCGCCTTCACCTGGCGGTTGTCCACCGCATAGCCCTGCTGCGAAGTGGAGAGACCGCCCAAAGTCCCCTTCAGGCCTAACAGTTTGAGTTTGCACCGATTCAAGGCGATTCCAAAGTCGTCACAACGCTTCACGGTAAAAAGTTGTCGGACACGTTACCGTTGGCCTAGATGACGCCAGCGTCGCCGGCGCCGCGGCCGCCACATCGCCGTGGTCCGGTGGTTGTCATCGGGTGTGTTTCAGGAAGTGGAATAAAATGTCACAGGGGCACCTCGTGAGCACTCGTGCTGTATGCAAGTGGGGTCTCTGTCTTCGATGGAGTGTGGGGTGTATGTAGGGGGGGGGGTTCGGTGAGTTGGTTGTGGTTTTTCCGATTTGTGGAAAAGAAACCGACAGAAAACTGGGAAACCTCCCTTTTTTTTAGATCAAGCGCCCACGTGTTGGTGTTGTGTGTGTTGTGTTGTGCAGGGGGCACTTAGATGTCCCGCAGGGGCCTCTCCGATCGAGCATCACAAACGGGGAATGGGGGGGTTCGGGTGTGAGAGGACCTCCTGCGGCCAAGGTGTCTCCTTCCAGGTGAACCTCTACCGGTAGGGGGAGGAAGGGCTTTGGCCCACTTAGCGCCCTGTCTGCGCTATTTATCGTAGAGAGAGACATGGGAAACATTGCCGCCGCCACTACTTCAGGTTTCGCCGTTATCAGCGGGCATTTGGTAGCTGAAACTGCAATTATCATGGCATTGTGCAATCTTGGGGAAGCTTTAGGTCCGGCTCTGGCACCACACGAGTGGTTACGAGGCGCTCCTGTGACATTTTATTCACTTCCTGATCCTCAGCTACGATGGTAATGTCACGCGGGCCATCCATCTTCAATGAGTCTGTCCTGCGCGGCAGTATGGATGTGCGCTGCCACTCGCGCTGGATCCGACTATCGATTATCGATACCTGTGACCGTATCGATTTGCATGCCTTGCTCGGCGCTGTTGGCCAATTTTCAGAGCACTCCCGCGATTTCATGAGGTCCGCTTATGCTCGAGTCATGGTCATCTCTCCAAAAAATGCCACTTTTTAACGATTCATTCATCATCTGTCCACTTGCCCATCCCACACAAAGGCAGGAACCATCGCGTCATTTACAAAATCAATGCTATCTTCCCAAATGGCAATCCTTTGTATGAGTGGTTTTGCACAACTGTTTCATTCATTACGTAGTCGCATGCGTCTCTCGTTTTCCTTCATGACCCTTGTCGAGTTGCTTATTCTCACTGCCGGTTGATTGCTTCCCTTCCCATGAAACATAGCAATCTGCAGTAGTAAAATACTACTGCAGTATTCGGGTGAAGCAGTATGCACCTTCCTCGTGCCGAACCAACCTGGTCTTACTCATCGGCCCTTCCTGCGGCTGATCAGTGCACGTCGTCTGGCTGGCGTACATATTTAAGGGGTAATCGAGGTACTTTATCACCTGCACTAACCACAATAGCACGGCCCCTGGGTCATATACATGGTCATGTCACAAGTGCCGGGTGGCCATGCTACTTATTTCCGCCATCGTCATAGCTGGTGTTTGCCATTTTCCAGTTATGATCAATGTTCCACACACCAGTGAACCGTACCGAGCTGCACTATAATATAATGTATATAATCATTACTCACTATACTATAGCTTCTATAACCTGGTCACTCACTCAGTCACACTATAACGTGTGATTCATCTGATGCATGCATTCAGTCAATTCAGACATTTATTTGTGTGTGCCAGTAAGCTTCTACGAAAGGTGCCAGCATTAACAGTTCTCTAACCCACGAACGGATATTTCCAGATGACAGCGTCACTCCCACATACGGGGACCTGCGAACGACGGTGTCACTCCCACATACGGGGACCTGCGAACGGCGGTGTCACTCCCAAATACCTGGACCTGCGAACGACGGTGTCACTCCCAGATACGGGGACCTGCGAACGACGGTGTCACACCTAAATACGGGGACCTGCGAATGACGGTGTCACACCTAAATACGGGGACCTGCGAACGACGGTGTCACACCTAAATACGGGGACCTGCGAACGACGGTGTCACACCTAAATACGGGGACCTGCGAACGACGGTGTCACACCTAAATACGGGGACCTGCGAACGGCGGTGTCACACCTAAATACGGGGACCTGCGAACGACGGTGTCACACCTAAATACGGGGACCTGCGAACGGCGGTGTCACACCTAAATACGGGGACCTGCGAATGACGGTGTCACACCTAAATACGGGGACCTGCGAACGACGGTGTCACACCTAAATACGGGGACCTGCGAATGACGGTGTCACACCTAAATACGGGGACCTGCGAACGACGGTGTCACACCTAAATACGGGGACCTGCGAACGGCGGTGTCACCTAAATACGGGGACCTGCGAATGACTGTGTCACTCCTAAATACGGGGACCTGCGAACGGCGGTGTCACTCCTAAATACTGGGACCTGTTAATGGCGGTGTCACGCCTAAATACGGGGACCTGCGAATGACGGTGTCACCTAAATACGGGGACCTGTTAATGGCGGTGTCACGCCTAAATACTGGGACCTGTTAATGGCGGTGTCACGCCTAAATACGGGAACCTGCGAATGACGGTGTCACCTAAATACTGGGACCTGTTAATGGCGGTGTCACGCCTAAATACTGGGACCTGTTAATGGCGGTGTCACGCCTAAATACTGGGACCTGTTAATGGCGGTGTCACGCCTAAATACGGGAACCTGCGAACGGCGGTGTCACTCCTGACGGGCACCTACAAACGGCAGGGTCACTCCTGACGGGCAGTGAGCCCAGCCTGGAACACCCACTTCTCGACATCTTGTAGATATCTGATTGCGTGCCTTCAAATTCCCATTTCTGATTGTTGATGAGTAGTTTTCATATCGGCCGAATAGCTTTGCTCATTAACTCTGCTACTCCAAGCCTCGTTAATACTGCAAGGCTCTGGACAGACATATAAAGTGGAATTCTAACCGTGCAATAAAACCATTCCTTATGTTTTAAAGGCCGCACCCGAATATGGTTTAGCGCAGAGTAACTATTTGAATGTTCTCTGATGCACTGAGGCTCTATGACTACCAATTGGCAGTTCCCCATTGATACATTTCCGTCCCACCCTCAGTCATTATCGTCACCGCCACATCTCGACGTTTTATGAGCGTCCACCAGATCGATGACGCCTGTATTGAATTCCGAATCTTTACCCAAAACATGTGCCGGGCAGGCAAATGAGCTCTCTTGAACAACTTCCTACTACCCAAGGCACTATTCTCTAGGTTATTGCAAGATTAAACTGCACCACACAATTTCTCGGGTATCGGTGTTCCCAGCACGCATTTAGTGGATAGTGAATTAGGTGCCTAACAGATTTCCCATCGGACAGTACCACCATTACCTTAGCCTAGTTTAACACACAATCGTTAGCCATAGCACTTAGTTACCCTGTTGATCCATATGTGCACTCTGATTAATCGATGGATGATATTGCGCACTGATGCGGGACGTTGCTCCTATGCACTGCGTCAATTGCCGTTTTCAATCCTGCCATGAAATCCTTTTTTTGTGGAGGGGGACTATTAACATATGTCCGAGTGTTGTGCCAGTGTTCAGAAGGATGTTCAATGTTTCACGAAAATTACACGGTTGATCACTAGCATACGGTCCTGATCAACGCCACCGACAGATATTGGCATTATATTATTAACTCGCCGATTTGAAAGTGACTCACTTACGTCGGACGAATACATGTGGCGCCACCGCCGCGCCACAATAACAACAGAGATGTGGCGGCCGCGGCGACGGCGACGCCAGCGCCATCTGGGCCCACGGTGACGTGTCCGACTAGTTTCTAACAATGCTTGTGGGTCTACCACGCGAGATACAGGGGTCACATTTATGTCGAACGGTAGACAAAGATAATTGATACATAATTGCTGCATGTTTCTACTGGCCACCTACAAGCATTATGTTGGTGCCTGCACTGGCGGATCTAGCCCACCGGTTTGGGGGGGGGCAACTTTCGGTTTTCGGCGTCAGCTCCTCCCCTCCCCCTCCCCCAGTGGCGTACCTAGGAATTATATCAGGGGAGGGGAGGGGTCGAACGGATTTGGAGGGTGCGCCTTCACCCGCTATTTTTGGTTAAAAGCACCGGATTTCGGGGCACCGTTAAAAGCACCACTATTTGGCAAAGGGGCCCTTTGAAGAAGTAAACAAAATTGACAACATAATTTCCTGTGTAGGGGCCCCAGCCTACCTCCACCGTTTCTATGTTACCGGATTTTTGTTCTTGTTCACCAAAACGTTCACGTTCTCGTTCAACGTCTTGTGCCACGTCAACGTTCATGCACGTGTACACACTGGCGGATCCGATTTTGTCAACTCTTGCTGTAAGCAGAACTTAGAGCATGGAACCCTCGATGTGTGTTAGAATCTACTAAGCTACCATACTTGCTTCCAAACAATTATTATTATTTTTAATTTTTTTAATTGGAGATTCTTTCCTCCAGACGCTATTTTTTAACCTCGGCAAAGGTTACTGCATTTTAATTTAGTTGACTTCTGTTGGTTTCGGGGGGCCAAAAGACACTATGGCCCCCTTTCAAGCGCTTCGGGGGGGGGCATGGCCGGAATGGCCTCTCCCTTGATCCGCCAGTGTAAATACATACCTCCTCTTGCTATTCTTCTTGAACAAATCAGTCAATGTAGTCTGTCTCTTCATCTTAGCAACCACAACACCAACATACGAAACATGCTGCTCAACTGGGCTCAACTGGTCACTCGCACAAAACATCCTGTTCAAATTCCGCTTTCGAAATCTGGCTCACTGGGTCCGCTTGCCCGTTACTGGCTAAACAAACTTCATGAACCTATCTGACGAAGGAATAATGAAACTGCTGATTTCGTCATCTCTTGCTGTAAGCAGAACTTCAACAGCATAGAACCCTCGATGTGTCAGAATCTACTATGCTACCATATTGTGCTTCCAAACAATTATAACAAAATACCTGTAAAATTGGAGATTGTCTCACCCGAAACGCTATTTTTTAACCTCAGCAAAGGTTACTGTATTTTAATTCAGTTTACTTCTGTTGGTTTGGGGGGGCCAAAAGACACTATGCCCCCCCCTTTGAAGCGCTTGGGGGGGGGGGCATGGCCGGAATGGCCCCCCCCCCTGGATCCGCCAGTGGGTGCCTGCTTGGCTGACGAGCCGTAACGGGCTAAAAGTGATTATTTCAAACAACTTTAATCTCCCGGTGCGGATTTTTTCTTTCAAAATATAATTTTTGACTCCATGTTTGAGATTGGCGCACCGAAATGCACCAAAAGCGATCACTGGAGCAGAACTTTTCAAAACAGTTGAAAGTGAAGTCGCCCTACTGTCGGGGCTGGGGGTAGCACGACACGACATGACATGACCGCAGTGTTACCCGCTCAAGACGATCCGCTTGGTCGCCGACTGCCGACAGACGGTCGCTCGGCACCAGCTGACCGAAAATATCAGCACAGTTTCTGTCTGCATTTTCGCATGCACGACAAATATCAACAGCCTTCTGCAGGCTGGGGTGGCCCTTCCCGTGCAACATGTGCTTTAAGCCCTCTTCGTCCCGTGTGTCTATGCCACGATACCGCCACTGCATTGGTAATCTACACATGACCGGCAACAATCACAAATGTCATCCCTTTAATGGCACGCTGGAAATCATCAAAACACTCGCCAGGCTCCTGACTTGGGCAGTAAAAATCCCGGTGATCTGAGATTTTGATTCGAGTCGTTTACACACACTCAGGCATCCAATTGGATGATGAACGAACAATTGGCCCACTTTCAATCGTTTGTAACCAGGAACACAAAGCCGCAACCTTCTCCATTTGCTACCTGTATTATTGCAACAACGTTGGTATTCTCACAATGTGTTCCAACTTCCTAAAGTGAAGCCTAATGAAGCCTATATATATATATATATATATATATATATATATTACATCTACACAATGCTTCGGTGTTAATTGTTTCCAATAGGAATTTGCACACCCCGACATCTTTGCTTACTTTCTGACCCGGCCATTTGCACGTAGCAGAACTTCAATATGCAAAATTAAAAACATGCTCCTTCATTAATCGTCCTTGTTGCTTGGTGCTGTCAGTTTCTTAGCCATGAATAATTGACAGTGACGCAGAAACCGCAAGTGCATATTCGCTCCACTTCACCTTCGTGTGGGAATAGCCTCGGAAACTTCAAGTACGTGAGAACTTGGCCCCAACAGGGAATGATAATAATAGGAAGGAACATCAACTCGGTGAGAAACCGTTCACACATAGCTTTCGGTTATGCTCAGTTTCTCCTTCACATCACGCTTCCAAAAATAATGATGATCTTCGCAGAAACTAATCCTGCACGGTCAGCTTAAGATAGTCGGCTCTTTTCGATATCTTCTGTCACCACAAACTAAATCATTCATGCAATTTTACCTTAATGTTGTCTAAAACGGTAAAAAAGAAAGCGCATCTGGTTGACGAGATCATAAAGGACATGAAGAGATAGGGGAAGGTGGTCTGCATTACACAGTAAGGAATTTGTGTTTCGATCGTTGTACAATATATTCGCCAATGCCCATCCTGAAACCTCCCGCCTCGACACAGTCGCTCGCTGATCGAACATCATCCGTGAAGACTCCTTCGTATCTGGCATCACTGCTACTGGATGGATCTTCTAAAAGTAAAAGTTGTATTGCAGTTGCAGTGACTTTGGCTACTGACGGGCATCCAAACAAGCGAAGGAAGTGAATGAGTTGTTTTCTGGAGGCAAACCCTTACGCAATATTTGCGACCATCTTAATCCAAGTCTAGCTTCGATGCATACATAAATGTTCTACATACGGATATCTTTACTCAGAGTTCTCTGTGTGTGAAAACTCGAGTGGAGCTGATGGGCATGTATCAGGTCTAAAAAATTGGATGAGATTTATTATTATGAAGTCATTTCCTGTACAGAACACCATTCCATACATAGAAGGTATGTACAATAGACTCTGGCACACGCGCTCCACACAAAGCCCTCTTCGTGATATGCTAAAGGAAACAGTGCGGCAATTCCAATCAATGAAAGGTGGGCGCGTACAGCAGCGAGTCGTGCGCTTTGGCGGGTCCAACACAATCTCCGGAGCATGGCTGCCGACGACCTGCACCGTCAAACACATCGACGGAACTACAAAGTAAGTCACATGGAAGACAATACTGATAGCATGTGTGCGAAACCAAACCAGCTACGCACGGAGAAATGATTGTAGGATCAACACGCCTCAGTGCGGTCACATGTTTAAACAAGGCCATACAAAACCACGGCTGTACACGTACGCCATTGCAACACGATGCACGCCTGTGGACAACCATCGGCCATGTTCCGCGCCACCAGAATCGCCGAGTGCTCTCTCACAGCGCGCCGCGACCATCCGCGCCGAGCTTGCACCTAAATCGGCTCACGGCCGTGCAGAATCCACAGTGGTGCTGCCACCTATTGGCCGCCAATCGCAATACAAGTTGCATTCATCACAGCAAGGGCGTCGGGTTGGAGTATTCAGTGGCGAGAGCTGCACGTCGGAGATTGAACTTATTGCTCACATTGGAGTCTGTATTGAGTGTTCGCAGCAACTCGTACGCGCCGCCATTTTGATTCGTTCACGCGCACGCGCTACCGTGGCGTCATCGAGGCACTCATATCAAAGGAGACCGCTGGTAAATCTCGTTGGGATGTGAGTTCGGGCTGACACTCTGGTTCTGGCTGCGGCATTGCTGAAAACACGATCCGCTCGTTAAACCATTGGCAGACACAGATAATCAATGCTACTGGATGCTGCATTTCTTTATTACACGAGTAGTTGCTCGAGTATTAAATGACTTCGCAATTGAACGAGCTTCGTTAAGCTCCCTCAAATGTCCACGGTCTCATAACGACCTGTGCTCAACCGCGTCGCCACCTTCAGTTTCCAGGTGGGGTTCAACTCCAGGGGCGCAAGGACGACTTTCAAGCTGGAGGTGTAAGACCGCGACTGTTTTCTGTCCATGTCGCAGTCCACCCCCTCCCCCACCTATCCCGCTTCCCACCTAACGCATACAAACTCGGATCTCGGGAACTATGGTTCTGGAATTGTGGTTCTGGAGGGCGTCGGTAGCTTAGTGGCTAAGCTGAGCGCCTGGCATGCAGGGGGTGCGGGGTTCGACTTCCCGCGGTGCCAGACCTTCCTGCCAGGGCGAGAGGCAGGCAACACCATACGATCTCCGCTGCTTGGTACGTCGCAAAAGCCACAACCATGAACTGTGCTGGATGGTTCTGGAGCCCCAACGTTTGTTCGGCATTATCTTTACGGCCACAATTTTCTGTTTAGCTGCTCGAAAGCTCAGCCTCTGCTCTTCCCGTGTTTCCACGATCCTGTCTGACACAGATACAATCAGCCGACTGTTGTACACGAAACAACTTTTTTTTTCTGCGGTCAAAGAATGGTAGGTTATTAGGCAGGTCCTATACGCTTACGGCTTTTCGGGTTGGCGTTCCTGCCGTACCAATGACTATTGCTGGCTATTGCTAGAGAAAGTATTTTATTCAGTAGCTGTCAAACAAAGCTGTGATGAAACTGGTCGTCCAGCACCAGCATGGAGGAAGTAAAAATCCTGCCCGCCGTTTTGTAATACACAATACTACGCAAATTTCAATAGCTGCACACTACTTTCGAGGATAGCACATCTTTAAGGGCAGGTCAGACAGGCAGGCAGGCGGGCTCAGTTGTCGGGCAAGCCACCGGCCATGGTGGCATTGATCTGGACCCGTGCTTGGCGGTATCGTCGGGCGAGTCCATCCACCCGATCCTGATGCAGAAACTGGCAAACTTCAGCAAGATACCGTTTTTCCCAAATCTTACGAAATTTTCGGGTGGGGTCTGATCCCACCAACAAATAGCAGGCGGGGTCGGACCACACAATAAATAGTGGGCGGTGTCCCGGCCCTAGTGAGTCCAGCGGTGGCGACGCCCAAGCCCGTGTTGATTGATGCGTTGATCGCGTTAAAGGTCGACAACAGTACGTTCACAAAGTCTGTATGTGTCCGACGTTGGTTCGATGGAATAGATAAGCGCCATGCGATAGGGAATGGTTGTCGCCTGATTTTCAGGCTTCATAATCTAGGCAAGTTCAATCGTCATTCAAATCCGAAATCCGAATATGTGAACGAAGAGCTCGAAAACACGCAACCGACACAAAGCAGAATCTACAAGGCTTTCACTGAACTGCTGGAGCTGCTGGCTTTCTATCACCCCCACGCATCGTGTCATCATCAGCGGTGTTTATATCAACTGTACCTCGAAAGTGCTCTGTTGGGGTGGTGACGTTATATATACATAATTCAAATGTCAACGTGATGTAATTTTCCACCTGACCAAATAATGTTAACTGACGACGATCCCGAATTTGAATTTAAACTGGATTTTCTAAAAATGTCTTTGACCACGCGCTTCAACTAGCCGTTATCGTAATTGTATATACCGTAGTGACCAAGAGTAATACGAATCAGATGCTTTCTTTTATAATTATTGAAGCTTGATGTTAAAAATGTCACGTACCGCTTGTTTCTTTTCCCAGTTCTTCATGGCACTTTTGTACTTCTCGAACTCGCTGCACCAGTCTGAGTAGATCTTTTGATAGTCCTGCGATGACATCAACCAGGCACGTGGTCAGTAAGGGCGCCATTACACAATGGACATGCACACACCAACCAGGCATGTGGTCAGTAATGACGCGAGAACACTTGACATGTACGCACCAACCAGGCACGTGGTAGTAATGGAGCCATTACATTATGGACACACCAACCAGGCACGTGGTCAGTTGGGGTGCGAGCACAGTGTGTGCATGTGCACAACCAACCATTTGGTCAGCAAGGGCGCGAGCACTCTATGAACATGTACCCACCAACCAGGCACGTGGTCAGTGAGGGCACCATTACACTATGGACATGTGCATATCAAATACAAAAATCAAGGATTCCAGCGGCATTGCTATACTGGAAAAGCTACGGCTCTCAGACTGCTCGTGCAGCCCGCATCAGCACTGTCGCAATACATCGCATCTGAAGCTTACCTCTTGCGGAAGGCAGAGTCTCAGACTGATTTGCCGCGAAGGACCGTACCTTAGGCGGACCTGCCGCAGCGGGCCGTGCCCTAGACTGATCTACGGGGGCGAGCAGTACTTAAGTATATTTGGGGCGGCTGAGACCTATTTAGAGCGGCGGGCCGCACCTAAGACTGAGTTTCTGAGATGGCCGAATCCGAAGCTTACCTGGCGCGACGAACAGTACCGATACTTATACTACGTGGCTATATATACGTTTTATATGATTATACATACGTTATATATGGTTACATATACGTATTACCGACACTTATATTACCTGAGACTTGTCTGGCGCAGATAGCCGTTACTGAGACTTATCTGCCACGGTGGATCCTACCTGATAATTGTCTGTCACGATGGATCATACCTGATATATATCTGCCACGGTGGATCCTACCTGATACCTATCTGCCACGGTGCTCCGTCACCTCAGACTGATCTTCGTAGAGGACCGAACCTGACACTTCTTTGATGTGACAGACCGTACCTGAGACTTATGTAGTACGGGGGAGGGACAGTACTCAAGACTGATCTTCGTGTAGGACCGTTCCTGAGACTTCTTTGGCGTAGCGAACCGTACCTGAAACTTATGTAGCACGGTGGGGGGCAGTACCTAAGACTGACCTTCGTGTAGGACCGCTCCTGAGACTTCTTTGGTGTAGCGAACCGTACCTGAAACTTATGTAGCACGGGGGGCAGTACCTAAGACTGATCTTCGTGGAGGTCCGTTCCTGAGACTTCTTTGGTGTGGCGGACCGTACCTGACACCTACTTAACGCGGGGGGATTGCAGTACCTGAGACTGATCTGGCGCAGCAGACCGTACCTGAGACTTGTCTGGCGCAGCGCAGCGGTGCACGTCCACGGTGATGCTGTACATGCAGAGCAGGTCGGTGCCCAACTGCGCCTCGTAGTTTCCGGCGTCGTTCTCGGACATGGTCAACACCACCAGACCGTTCTCTTGTGTGCGCACGTACTTGTCGGGGCTCCACTCGATCCTGGCAGACAGAGTCGCGGCAATCGGAGTCAGACAACGGGAGGGTAAGGGCGAGATGGTGGAGATTGAGGTAGAGGTAGAGGCAAAGGCAGGGAGAGAGCCACAAAGATATTGGAACAGAGTGACAATCTGCATGGCTGAAGTAATGCAGCAGCACCGGCAATATTCGAGCGATTATCTTGCCAGACTGAGGAATACAGCGCACCATCGCAAAACAAACGCGTAAGCAACACAAATACCCACATACAAAATGCAACACATCAAAAGGGACAAACGATTATACACAGAGGCAAGGTATCACTTTGATAAATATGGATCGATGGACTCACAAAATAGTGTCCCCGGTACAAAGGGGGAGCAGGGAGCTAACCGTTGTAGTCTCAGCTAACAACTGGGAACAGCGAATAAACAGAAAGGCGAGACAGCAACAATAAACCTTTAGGGTTATGCATGTTGTTAGCAGAAGCGGGTTGTAGTGGGAAGCGGCATGTTAGTGTCAGCGGACTGTAATGAGAAAACACAGTTGAGAGATCACTGGTACTTCATGACGATGTTAGTAAATGTCTGCGATTAGTTAAGGGAGGAACGCATCGTTTGGATTGTGAACTTATAAAAAAAACTTCATCATCAGTTTGTCTGGAAACATCTTGGAAGGTGGCGCGCTCACACAGCACAAGCCCATTACGGAAAGCCCAAGGCTTATTCTGTGAGCCTCAAGATTCAAATTACACCTGAAGGACAGACATATTCAGCGGGTGTTTTTACACCAGCTCATAAAAGACAAAGCCCGACATCAAGCGTAAAGTAAATACCACCCACTGAACACATTCACCTTAGCTATAGCAGTGTTTCTCTGCTGCACAGGAGTCAGTCATTTCGGTTCAGTATGACCAAATGCATAAGCTTGAGTGGAAAACAACAAGTAACGGGATATATATGAGCGAATATATTGATATATGAGCCCATGTCAATTCCTTCCTGGCTATGGCTCAGCAGTACAACGCAGCTACGATTGTCACATTCAGCTTCAATGTGGTACGGTGTACTTATGCATGACACGGAAGATGTATTACACTGTTGTATGGGAGTCGCATTTGCGCAATACATAGTGTTTAATTACATGTTGGACGACACAATTGATGATACCTACTTAGCTTCTGGGAAGATTCTAGTACTTAGCTGGATTCTGATTTGCTGAAAATATATTTTAGAAAAGGTATATACTTCGGCTCGTTTTGCCAAGCCTTAAAAAAATCATGATGGAGTACAGCACACGATGGTGAAAACAAACATAAACGATCTAGAAGCAAATAGCAGCCGATATCACCGTAATGGTGGCGGGCTGGCCAAACTCCACAAACAAGCTTGCCACCACTGAATGACACTCAAATTATGTCACGCGCTTATTCATGCTGGCCACTTTTGGTTCTGAGGTTACTGGTGCTAGCTAAATTCATAGATTATATTAGATGAGGGATGGGTGCTGGTTAGACTCCTGTATACAATTGACGCCAGGATAAATAGATTTGGACACATTGTTTCAGTTCCCTCGTCGTTCTCCGTTCTCCAGAAGGGACATTTGACACGCGTTACCTGTGTCGGCCGTTCTCCTTGTTCCAGAGGAACCAGGTGACCTCGCGCTGGTCCATGGCGCGCGGCAGTTTGACATCACAGCCCAGGTGGAGCGACTGTCCCCAGGTGGCGCTCAGCTTCTTACGCATCACTGAGCTGTCACAGAGGCCTGGCTCGGAACTGGTAACGTCTTGCAGCAGTCTGCCGAGCGAGTCATAGGTCAGGTCAGGTCAGGCCGTCACCGGAACACCGGACTCCGAACTGTTGATGTCTTAACCTGTCGATGGGGTCACAGGTCACGTCAGATCGAATCAGGCCATCAGCGGAATGCCAGATTCCGAGCTGGTGGCGTTCTACAGCATCATGCCGAGAGGGGTTTGTAAGTAGGGTTACATCACTTCATCACCGGAACACCCGGCTCCAAGCAGTGACGTCCTGCAGCGCACTGCCGAGAGGATCGAAGGACAGGTCATGCCAGATCAGATCACCACCGGAACACCCGGCTGCGTGCTGGTGGCGTCCCGCGGCTGGGAGCCGAGGAAGTGTCAACACGCGAAAGGCCATCGGAAGACTGTCACACCACGTGCTCTCCCTGTCCCAACCGAAGGCCATCCGAAAGGTTTTCCCCCCCCTTCTTCTCCTGTCCCAACCGAAGGCCATCGGAAGCTGTTTTTCTTTCCCTCCCTTTTTCTTCCCCAACCGAACCATAGGACTTTCCCCCCCCTTTTTTTCCTTTCCCCACCCAAGGCCATGGGAAAGTTTTCCCCCTCCCTCTTTTCCTTTTCCCCCCCAAGGGGGGCTGGGGGGTTTTTTCCCCCCCTTTTCTCTCTCTCCCCCCCGGGGCCCTCGGGGGGGTTTTTTCCCCCCTTTTTTTCCCTTTCCCCAACGGAGGGCCAGGGGAGTTTTTCCCCCCCCTTCTCTCCCTGTCCCAACCGAAGGCCACCTGCATCAAACATGCGATTATAAATGTGTGACGTGCATTATTCCATCACTGGAAACACACGGGAAGAAAATGTATGCCTGTGCTTCAGTCAGTTAATGACGCCATTCATGAGTGATTTATTTGGTCAATCGACTTCTCGCAAAATAAATGGATTCGCCGTTTAATGACCATCCAGCTTCGATGGAAAACTGTATGATTTATCCACGCTTCCAGATTTAACCGCGGACAATGCTTGGATAAAACACAAGCACACATCTGCACTGAAGCTGCACGAACAACCTTGAGTGAAACGGCCACAAGTTCAACAACGCTTCCACCAGTCAGTTGCAATATACTGCTTAATTAGTGTCAAGGGTAGACGAAGAGCTCCACTTTGAAGTGAACATTGCGCCGGAAATGACTGGGGCCCAAATTTACTGTTGGCTAGTAAGTGTCGGCACATTTGCAGTGTAACCGCTACACTACCACAGACGCACACCAGCAGCTACAGCTGGCTACACTACCACAGCCGCACATCAGCAGCTACAGCTGGCTACAATACCACAGCCGCTACAGCTGGCTGCACTATACCAAAGAGCCACCCTGCAGGAAAGAGTCAGTAACGTGACCTGACCTCACCCACCGCGACCCAAACACGATGGATACGTACAAGTGCACCATCGATACACACGGCACCTACCCAGGCGTGTAGGGTCGACACACGTCATGAGCATTGTGATGCTAAATGTCGACACACGTGGCACATACCCGGGCGTACAGGGTCGACACACGTGGCGCGTACCAGGCCGTGTAGGGCCGACACACGTGGCACGTACCCGGGCGTGTAGGGCCGACACACGTGGGCGGTCTTGTCCCAGCCGCAGTAGGGGTCGTGCACGCAGCGCAGACAGTTGTCGAAGCGACCATTGCACATCTCCAGGTGCACCTGTCGCAGCTGGGCGTCCGACGAGACGTACAGCGACTTGTGCTGCCGGTCACAGCGCGCAGAGTCACGCCGGCCGCCCACTGGTGGGTCAGCTGCACACACGTGCCTTGCACAACAGCCGCACGGCCATGCAAGATGCATCAGCCATTCTGGGTGGCACACCACCAGGTAGGCGGAGTTCCCTACATGGGTGTAGCGTGACCTGTAAGCCGTTGGTTGTTATTCCCGAACTTATCGGATCCGCCACTACTCGTTTGTCCCAAAGACTTCCGTGCCGCAGAGGCGGACGTTTCGATCTTGAAGCTTCCTCTGTGAAGTGATGCAGAGGTGCACCTAGACGAACAAAGTGTGCGCTTCTGGGCTGCGACCTCGAAACGCAGAGAAACGAAGGCCGATATATTTGCGTCCACGTGAAAAAAGGTCTCGATATCTGCTCCATGTCGCAGCGACAAGGATATCAGGAACAATAGCATGTGGGGTACCGGAAAATCTACATCCACCATGTAACATACGGCACCCTACCTCCCAGCAGGTTCCCCAACAACTTAGGATGCAGGTATCTCCAAAAAGGGTCACATGGGTGGAAACCATGCCAGCTTCCAGTGGTGGCTAGTGGCTTAAAGGCCCATCAGCTATTAGGGCCTTTATGCGTCGGATGATAATGCTCAGATATTCAATTGGTGGTGGTACAAGGACATACGTTACAAGTATTCAACGGTAGGTGCTTCAAGAATTGCGTTTGCACCGGCCTCTTTGTTGAAGGGTCTACGAACAAGCGAGCATGAAGCCTGACAACCTTGGGAACTAACCTAGTTTATCATTTGCGGTCAACTTGCACCATTTTCATTTAGCGGACTGATTGTGCCTAAGGAATCAGACCATTGGCCGTGTAATTGTATCATAGATGAAAAACAGCCAACACATTCCCTGTTCATTACCATCGTGGAAAGTGCTGCGGAATCGCGCGAGAGCGTCTAGAGCAGTGTGGGATCTCCCCATAACACGCTACACAACGCTGCATCACTTGAACAAATGCTCCTGACTTGGGTACAAAAGGATACCCAACTGATAATATTTAATGCCTACCATCCAATGACACTTTCTGATTCCAAACTTAAAAACTGTCGACTTGAAAACATTCAAGAATAGGGAAATGGCATAGATTAAGAATTTGCTTAACCCATCGAAGGCTTGGTGAACTAGATTTCGGCCAGAAAATAATATTTTCTTGTTGTTGTTAAATCATGTATTAAACTTCTTTCATACTTTACTCTTACCATACTTGCACTCTTATCATACCTTTTCAAGAGTAAGCTTCCACTCTGACACCTAAGCTTTAAATGGATTTCTAGACAGTGGTAAATCGCCTACATTGACGCACAGGTCAAGTAATCAACAATAAATAAACATCAGTGCAGCTTTAGAGCACAATGCAGCAGCATCAGGGCATATCCTCGGCACCAACAACGCAGTGGAAAGCATGTCTCACGAACTCGAAACATGTCAAAACAACTGACCTGCAACCAGTTAGTTATTTGGGCTTTAGGGCGCCTCGACCAACAGCTGAAACCAGCAATCACCAATAGTGTAATAGCGTCATCAACATATATTCACGGGGAGATGAGTCCATTTTGTAGTCCACATTTTACCGTACTCACCCGGCGTGACAGAGCCATCTGTCGGATGGCTTGCGGTGACGTCACCTGGAAGATATCCAGCAGCGCCGAGTGGGAGCCACGTCGAGCGTCGTACCATTCCACCAGCTTATACACGTGACCGTCGTCTGAAACGTGCCGGTGCAGTGTTAAAATAATGGTTTTTCGTTGGGTGTGTGATGTCGAAACGAGTACAGTAGGATGTAGAAATCTGCCTTGGAAGCATGCCAATTAAACTATCATTCGGTCCTTCAAGCTTCATTTGAGCCAATAGTGTACTCAGAGCATATTTTTGGTTTAACTTTGGAGACACCTAAAATATGGATACCTATGCTAACGTTAACTATTGCAATGTCATGATATCAGCAGATCGCATTGCTTAACACACCACATCATAGATAATCTTTGAATCTGGAATTGTGTCACGGATGCTTGTGTAATCCATCAGCAATGGTGAGCATAAACATGCTACTTATATGCAAGTCTTAGGAGCGAGTCAAGGAGATTTCATAAGCATACATCAAGAAGCATGATGTCGATATGTCTTTGGAAAGGATGTTTATTCAGCGCTCAGAAAGTGGAAAATTCCACCCTATTGCACGACTAATTTATCACTGTGCCGGTGGCGTCATTTGGACCAGCTAATGACGTCATTCCGACTGAATGTAATGACGTGAGTTCAGCAACGTGTTGGGTGACAGGTACGCGTACTGTCACTGACAGGAAAATGCACATAAAATGCCTTGACAGCATTAAACCCCAACAATTAACACGCAACATATAAACCAGGGTTGGGGGCTTTACCGGTAAACTAGTTTTTGTTACGAACGGTAAAACGTTAAAACACAAAAACGGAATGTAAAAGTGGTAAAAGAAACTGGGAAGAAAGTGCAAAAAAATTCTGCCATGTTAACACTTTCTGCGACATTTTCAGCTCCAATTTTGTCTAATTCCATGCATTATACACGTTGTATGATACGTGACACTCTTCTAGATATACAGACGGTATGTCCTATATATCTGAACAAGATTAAGCAAAGTATTTGCAGGACCCTTACCGGTAAAAACCGGTAGAACAGTTTTCAAGATGTCGTTTCTTACCAGTGGTAAAAACCAGTAAAACAGATTTGGTGGTGATAACTGTCAACCCTGATGTAAACCAACAAGTATTCAGGCAACAAACTATAAGAACAGTAGAATAAGTTTGCTGAATAAATGAGTAGCGATGGCAACCCCCTCATCTATGTTCATGAGGGGATTGGCCAACCTCCTCATCGTCATCGGCATTCGTCGATAACTGGACCACAAAGTGCACACGTGCCACCGTTAGCGCTATCAGGGATTTGACCTGCATAATTCATGGCATACCTCAGCATCGGAGGATCACTGGCGGCCTGGAATGAAGGCGAAGGGCAACCCAACTGAAGTTTTCTTTCGACAGCATCGCAGGATTAATGCTAAATTGTGTCACGCAAGGATAGGATGCGGCAAGAGACGGCAGACCCTCCGCTACCCCCCCCCCTCCCCATTCAACCGCCCGCAGGCAAGCATCCCTTATGTCCATCCGTGAATGTCTGACGTCCAGTCTGCATTCCGCCCGGCAGCTAACGAACACAAACATGTGGGACAAAGCTTTCAGCTGATGTCTGTTTATCGTAATATATCGGCGATCATCCTCGCTATGCGGTTACGTGGCATCACACAGCGCATACGCAGGATCTATTCAGCCTACCTATTCCATTCTATTATCTCTATGCCTCTATTCTACTTGTGTGTACACTTCAACCTTGATCGCAGGCTGTAGTGGGGCAGTGTCACTGTGTACGAGCGTACAACTCCGCGTGAAGATCGACACACATGGCTATAGTTACTGCACACTGCCGGCGAGATGGGCGCGAGGAGGGTAGGGGGAGAGGGCGGACGTGAAGATCGACACACATGGCTATAGTTACTGCACACTGCCGGCGAGATGGGCGCGAGGAGGGTAGGGGGAGAGGGCGGACGTGAAGATCGACACACATGGCTATAGTTTATACAACAGGAATCAACTGGTCAGCTGTATGTTTATCAGAAACATGGCTTAGCAAAGATACAGAAAAGTTCTTCAAAATGAGCAATTACAAAATGTATGCAGCAAGTCGAAGGCAGGGAGAAGGAGAGAAGTCTTCAATTTACATTCACAATAGTTTGGAATCAAGAGAAAGAAAGGATATTGTAGATAAACTTGACGAAGCTGCTGCTGTTGAAATTAAACTTGAGTCTCAAAATAGTACTAGATCAATAATTATTTGCCAGATTTATCGTCCCCCAACATTCCCCCACAATAATTTTCTTGAAAGCACTGAACAAATGCTACAAATGATAGAAAATGAGAGGAAGCTTACAATTATAACAGGAGATTTCAACTACAATCTTCTAAATATACAAAATGACAGAAATGTGGAGAGATTCTCAAACCACTATTGTCATATAGTTTTCTGCCCTCAATCACAAATGCTACTCGGGTACAAAATACTACTAGTTCTTTATTGGACAATATCTTCATAAATGATTTGTCATCCATTTCCTCATCAGGTATACTAATAGAAGACCTTTCGGATCATTTTCCAGTGTTTGTAACATTAACTGCCCAGACAAAACAAAAGAAGTCAAATTATCCAAAAGAAATACTTGATTACAATCAAATCCATCTCTTAAATGACTATTTAGCCTTAAGATTGAATAATTTTCATCAACAAAATGATCCAAACATAGCATGCAGTGATTTGCTCTCAGCATATAATGATGGCATGCAGATTACTACAAAGAAAATTATCCCAAGCAGGAGGAAAACCCCCATGAAAGCTTGGATTAACTCTGGCATATTATGTTCCATAAATCGAAAAAAAACAGACTATGTAAGAAGTTTATTAAAAATCCAAATCCACACCATGAAGTTCAATACAAACAATTCAGGAACATCCTCATCAAGATAATCAGAGAAGCAAAGAAGCTACACTATTCAAATGCCCTTCACGTTAGTAAATCAAATGGAAAGAAAACTTGGCAAATATTACATGAGCTGATAAATAAACACAAAACAAAACAAAAAATCCCAGAATCCATGTTAGATGAAGAAGATAATGAATATCACACAGAACAAATTCCTAATGCCTTCAACAATTTCTTTTCAACCATTGGCAGCAAATTAGAAAAGAAGACTACTGCTTCTAACAAAGATCCAATTGACTACATTGCAGGGCATGACTATGCTATTTGGAAACAAGACATGTACACTAATGAAATCCAAGTTGAAACAATTATAAAGTCACTGAACTCTGTTGGAGGAGGGGCTGATGGCATTAGTACAAAAACTCTCTTACTGACTTACAAAATTATCCTGAAGCAAATCACCCACTTCTTTAACCTCTGTCTGAGAAGTGGAGTTTTTCCTAAACAACTAAAACGAGCCATAATTATCCCCATATTTAAGGCAGGAGAACTGAACAAATTCACAAATTATAGGCCAATTTCTATGCTACCAGTATTCTAAAAAATTCTTGAAAAGATGGTATATTCTTATCTCATGTCTTATCTGGAACTGAATAATATACTCAGTACACTTCAATTTGGATTTAGAAAAAAAACATAGCACCTAATGCCAATTGCTCACATTTATGATGAAATTACAAAATCTTTGGAAAATAAAAAAATCACTTGTGGTCTCTATATTGACTTGAAAAAAGCCTTTTATACTGTGAGCATGGACATTCTAATGAAACAGATCCAACATATTGGAATCTCAGGAACTCTACTCATTATATTACATTCATATTTAAAAGATCGTTATCAGCAAACAAAAATCAATGATATAATCTCTGATGCAGAGTGCATCACAATGGGAGTTCCACAGGGCTCCATACTTGGTCCACTACTCTTCCTTATATACATTAATGATTTGGGTAATTCTTTAGATGGAACATTCTACTGATTTGCTGATGATGCTGCTGTCATGATAAAAGCTAAAAATATAAAGGAACTACAATTAAAGTCAATGCCACTGTTACAGGAATAACTGAATGGTTTCAAGCTAATAGATTATCACTGAATGTAAAAAAAAACACAAATTACCAAATTTATTCCAGTATGCCTAGTGCCGACTTAAACATAGCCATAAATTCTCAAGAGGTTCACAGGAAACAGCAAATCAAATATCTTAGTGTAATAGTTGATGACAAATTAACATGGAAGTATCACATAGCATATGTTGCTGCAAAAACCAGCAGAAATCTAGGAATAATGGGAAGAGCAAAATACTTTATCACAAGTCGTGAATTGAAATACTTATATAATACTTTGATTCTTCCCTATTTAAATTATTGTGCGTTAATATGGGGAAACAATTTTCCAACACGATTAGACAGAATTGTTTAAATACAAAAAAGGGCTTTAAGAATCATAGATAATCAGCACTATGCATACCATACAAATGAATTGTTTGTCAAATATAACATTCTGAAGTTCCCTCATATTGTGCAGGAACAGAGCATACTACTACTTCACATATTTTTAGTAAAACATTACCAATCACTATAATGAATATGTTCCAATACTCATCACCAAGTAATTTAAGGCATGTTGACCATTTCCATGTACCTTTTTCATCGAAATCCTATAGACTTCATTCCATACCATTTATAGCACCAAGAACTTGGAATAGTATCATTGGTACAAAATTTCCATCCTGTAATCATGTGCCTATTAAGAAAGAAGATATAAAACAAGTTATCAGAGCTTACTTCATTAGCTCATACATCACAAATTAACTGGTGAGCAAAAATTAACCTCGATCATTTGCACACTACAAAATGTGTGCATGTGTATGGATGCATATGTGTGTATGTTTATGTATGTACATGTTAGTAAATGTGTATGTATGTATATTTGTATAGATATGTGAGTGCATGTGTCTATGTATGTGAAGCATGTGTAGGTGTACATGTTTCATCTGTGCATATGCAGTTTTGTGTGCTTGTGCATGTGTATGCCATTATCCAACTTCTCCCTTTTCCCCCCTCATAACACATTTCATTTGTGGCCCCAGGAGTGCCTTGGTGTTACTAGCTTGCTACCTAGCTGAGGTGCTCTTGGGGCTACTTCTACTAATAACTGGTGGTGGCCTATCTGCAAACAAAAAGACAAAAAAAGGATGTAACCAGTTGTAGTGAACAACAGACAAATGACATATGTATTCGCATCCTGAGGCAATCCTAAGCTGGCTGTCATAACTCTTGAATAGCTGGCGATGGGAAAGCCAAATATCAATCGAGCCTGTAATAGTGCGTGTAGCCAAATAGGATAGGCTGCTGCATACGAAACCTGGGTAGACATTATTAATAAAAAAAAAAAAAAAGTTACTGCACACTGCCGGCGAGATGGACGCGAGGAGGGTAGGGGGAGAGGGCGGACGTGAAGACTGACGCACGTGGCCCAAGTTGCTGCACGCTACTGGCGAGATGGGCGCGAGGAAGGCAGGGGAGGGGGCGGACGTTGGGACTAGCATTCGAACCGTCTCCAACGGGCGAAAACAATGGAAATTAGATTAAATACAGAATGATAAACGGAAGGTCGGGGCACAAAAACACACAATTCGCTTTAATGGGCGCCATCACTTACTTCAATTAGACACTTGTTTCTAGGAAAGGAAAACATGAGTTCGTCCTCATACCCTCGGAATATTAATAACAGAATGGATGAGATGCAGGCTCAAAACAATTTAGATGGAATTGAAGAAAGTTTGCAATAAAATCATCCCAATTAAAACAATCGACATTCCTCACAAATTCAAGTATTCAAACAGCATGGTTAGATAGAGGGACATACAAAGTAATATGAAACGTGAGTGGGACTTAATACTTAGCCACCGATGCTTCAGCGAACGCAGCTCACTTCTCAGGAGTCAGCACCCACATCCTTTACATCCTTTACTTTAATACTGGGACTTAATATTAATAACAGAATGGATGAGATGCAGGCTCAAAACGATTCAGATGGAATTGAAGAAAGTTTGCAATAAAATCATCCCAATTAAAACAATCGACATTCCTCACAAATTCAAGTATTCAAACAGCATGGTTAGATAGAGGGACATACAAAGTAATATGAAACGTGAGTGGGACTTAATACTTAGCCACCGATGCTTCAGCGAACGCAGCTCACTTCCAGGAATCAACACCCACATCCTTTACCGAGCTTAACCATATCATAAATGACTGCTAGTTTGCATTGCATCATTCCACGCCCATTTTACATTTACTCCACACACATACATCACCCTACACACGCCATTTTACATCACATTCGCCATTGTGCATTAATTACACGACCGAGAGCAGAACTGCTGCAGTACCGAGAGACTCAGCACCGCCCGAGAGCATGACGAACTCAACACGAACACACACACGCACTCTTCAGAAGTTGTCTCGGCGCGCTGTACTGCCCGCAAATCCGCACGCATGGCAGATACACGTGAGGAGCCACATCCGACTTCTCCCACCTCGGAGTAGGCATCAGACGACGGTGGATCCACACAAGTTTGCTAATTAAATCACGGTGCGTGTTTCAGTACGGCATAAGTATGGAAAACTATCCGTGCGCCAAGTTCCGAGGCGAAAGGAGAAAAACAATTACGCCGACAAAGCATATGCCAGTGGTACAGCAACAATGTGGAGCTAATATCACAACCAGACATTATGATGTAGGATTGGGCATACGTGCGCGTGAACTGCTAGTGGTTATATAGCTCCATAATGTAGTAAAGACACACGGTAAAATAACGCCAATCCGAACGGAAATGGAGCAAAACAGGGCAATTTAATTTCATCTGAAGCTTTTAGTATCCGTTGGCTGTTGTTTTGGGGGAAAGCGTAGATTTGTGGAGAGCCCGTCGTCAGATAGCGGAACTCATAAATGTCCCAGCGAAAGAAAACACATAAGTCACAGCACCAGTCCGAGTAGAGCGACAAATTATTCATAACGTTTACGTTCACGGCGTACGACAGGTCCCATAAAACGGCTGCGGCCAGGAAGCAGGTTGTAGCACTAGCGACAAACGGGGTTCGAACACCAGCAGCGCGATTATTGTTTCGTCGGGTGGTGAAGAGGCGAGGTTAGATCAATAGAACCACGGCAAGCTACACGAATGAACGTAGACAGACCGAGTGGACCGAGCCTTGCCATCCGGGTGTAGGCAAAGGCCCAGTGAGTGATAACAAACTTCGAGACGCATCGGCTCGTAGAGGTCATTTACGCTGCGTATAAAAGCTACTGAGTGGGTTCCGAAAACCAATGGTAGCGAAGGCGTTGGTAAGGTACCCCGAGAGTTCCAAGAAGCCGTCATCCCAGACGTCCAGAAGACCTTAATATGATTCTGATTTAGCCTCCTCAAGGGAACAATAGAAAATCTTGATGGGGGTGGAGTACGATTTGGAAGAAATTTCACTAAGATGCAAGTACATGACTAATTACGTAGAACAAAAACACGAAGTGTTGTTTAATTTCTAAACAAGTACGATATTTAGGTTATATGTTTGGTTTATGTTTTCTGTCATATACATGCTGTTACAATCCTTTTCCATTTATATAAATACGAAGTACAACCGTTTAGGTCTACTTACTGGCTCTTCGAGGTAACAAAAAACTGACTAAGGGGCAAAGCATGCAGACGAAGCGGGAACATGCTCCGTTGCGTTAAATAGTGATCTTCGACGTACAAATCGGCTCGTCTCCGCCGAATATTACCCTGGGGTGAGATCTGAAGTACTTTAAAGCGAATGTGTTCTCAATGACTTTTGAAAAATGTCCGGCTATGTGGTGCTAATCTGAAGCGCGCACCCCAGAAACATGGTTTGCTACCATATATTCTTAGTCACACTCAGAAAGGGAACAAACAAAAACAACATATGTCTGAGCCATCATATGGTACTGCTGAGTACTGTGAGTCGAAGCATGAGTAAAGCTAAAGAACTCAATACTTTGTATTCACCTCATTTTATGAAAACTGCTTGGCAAGCAGATTCACTTTGCGATTAGTTTCTGGGTTTGGAGAGTCGCTTTCAGGCGTTATCTCAATTTTTTTTTAAGGTAATACATTCCCTTTACGCACTATGTGTTGTAACTGCAAGTCGGCTCGTGCACATGCAACGGTACCGGTTTACTCGAACTGGGAATGTCAATCTGTTCATATACGACCGATGCCACAGTAAGGCAACTTTAACTTTTACACTACAGGCCAGCACGCATCGTCGTCTTGGTGAAGTCACTCCGCTGTGGTCCGCTGGCTCAACCCTGGGGCCGGCGAGGCCACAGGTTACGGTGTGGCGGACCGGGCTGCAGCAGCTTCGGTAGGTGTGCCTGTGTGCGGCCTAAATACCCGGGACACTTTCACACGCTGGAGGTACCCAAATACAGGAGGTGCATGGACTGCACGAGACGAAACTGCGCGAGGACACACGAAGCGGCCCAGTTGTGCAGCGAACACAATGGAACACGAGGCACATAGATCACTTAGTGACCGACCACAGACAGCACCGACCACAGACCGCACCGACCACAGACGGAACGACCCGTAACATGAGACGGAAAGACCCGCGCGCTTGGGGAACCGAGACGGGCGGCGCAGCAACGGTCGCACTACTCACTGGAGCCGGCGTAGTAGACGGTGTACTCGCGGGTGCTGCCGAACGTGCCCGACGTCACCTTGTCGACCACCACGTGCGTGAAGATGAGGTCGCGCTTGTAGAACACGGGCTTGTTGTTGTTGTGCGCCACTGCGCCGTCCAGCAGCGGGTGCGACTGGATGAACGTCAGCACCGTGTCTGCAGGGGAAGGCGGCGTCACGGCCAGGCATCACGTCACGGCCAGGCGTCACGTCACAGCCAAGCGTCACGTCACACCGGCTGAAATGGGCTCGTCGCCACGCGTTCAGCCACCAAGGCCATAGTCACTGCGGCTTTGCACGCAGAGCGATTGCGAGTGGCAACACGTGCTGAACGACAGCTCAGCTGTCGTTCAGCACATGTCGTTCAGCACAGCTGAGCAGCACACTCGGCTCGGAGTCATTCGGTTTAAGATAACGGCTGGGGCATCCGGGCGGCTCCTGTTTGTTGTATGGAAGTGGCGACACTGCTGAACAGCTTTCTAGCTCGCTACGGTCAAACTGTGGAGCTCAGGACGCATCAGCTGATGCAGCCATCCAGCATCCTCGAGATATGAGGAAGACCTTGAATCAACATTGAAGCTGATTAGCTGGTCATCTGGGTTTCAGTGTGTTCGACTAGAAAGTAGGTGATAGGTCGTCAATAAATGCTAATGGGAGTTAATGAGTTGCTACGTGTAAGATGGCGACACTCTGCTTAATTTACTGTACGCAGGCACACCATCAGCAGGAAAGATAACACTTGACTGATGACACTGGAACGATACGATTGCCCGCACGCGTTACTGTACCTTAGCGCGCCGGCAATAAGAATATACTATCCTCAATCAACAGCAGTCAAAACCCAGCACATCATGTCGAAAAATGCTAACTAAGACATATATGAAATCACATCGCGTATGATCATTTACCAAAACCAGCCACACAACATACGCACGAAACAAGGAAATAATTGCAAATAATTTCAACTGCTACAACTTTGGTCGAGTCTGCATTCCCCATCTGCCGACATCGAGACGGGAAACATTCTCCCTACCGCCACCTCTACACTACCACGGTGAGCTACTCCAGGTTGTCAGCTGTCTCATCATCGGTGTCCCGCCTTGCCATTCAGCTGAAGGGTTTTCTCCAGATTGAGAAGAGATGGATGCGACACGTAGGATTCGAGACCGTTCGGCGCCAAAAGAGACCGTTCGGCGCCAAAAGAGACCCTGCAGCGCCAACAATTCCAGAACAAGTATGGAGAGCATTATTACCCAGCAATATAACACGTCGGCGCTAATCTACGTTACACACGGAAGTTCGATGAGATGGTCAAACGTGGGGAGCAGATAACCACAGCAGGGAATTGCTGCACACTTCGGATGGCAAAAACGGGCTGTTTGTCGCTAAATCTAACTATTTCCTTCCCCAAAGTTGGAAGAAAGCCTGTAAGAAAAGGCACTCTGTGTGTTGAATTATTGAGTCTTCCAATGCCCACCGGGAAGCGGTGTTCCACCTTAGCGTAAATCATAGATAGACTGTTGGGCTCGGAAGGTAATCTTTCCAGTTTGCTTTCAGTGCCGTGGGGATATCACATACCTTAGAGTGATCCATCGCACACAAGCAAGACATCAGAATAAAAGGCAGCGCTTCTCCGAAGCCACGAACACAAGTGAGCGTCAATGCACTCCATATATGGTTGAGCAATGTCCCAGATATTGTTCAGACTGTGGAACAACCGCCCACGTACGCCCTTCTATGCTTTCAAAATGTGAGACACGAAGCAAACAAAAAAAACACTAATTAATGAACACGACATGGTTTAACGCTTTACAATTGGCGCGCATATTTTGCGACTGGACAAGAGGAAAACCAGACTAGCAGATCATTATCCTAACAGCAAACATCTGCATTTCCACGTCGGAAGCAGGCCTCGATATTAATTTCGCAGACAATGGCGGGCCGCCGGCGGCCTGTTGGAGTGAGGGCGTTTTATGCTGGAAACACCTCTCGACCTAACATTTTCCTCCTTACCCCAATCAGCTCTGTGAACTGGGGAAGCTTGCATTGCAGGCAATTTGTGCAACAATCTGACCTCCGAGCAATGTTTAATTTATAATTTAATTTCACACCAAAAGCACATTGGAAACCCTGGTATTCTTATCGGAACTCAGTAAGAAGAAATATAAACAGCCCACACTTTGGTATGGTGACAATGAGTTGGAACCCAAGTGCTGGTCGACAACGAAGGCTATTTTCGTCCACCATCACTGATTACAATTAAATATTAAGCTACAATTAACCTAAAGCGCTATTATTGTAGCTTAATATTGATTATTAAGAGCGACATTTCACATCACAGCTTGCTTGTGGGAGGAATGCAAAGATCCCCAGACGCCACAACCTCCAAATCACCATCCAGTAACGTACGCAAGGAGGCATCGATGTTCTCCCTTCCAAAACACTGGGTTGCGCAAAGGTTCCAGCGGTAAACACACTTCCGCAGCACGATGCACTGCAAACAGGGCAGAACAACGTGAACATAACAGTCCGTCAGCTTAAGTCAGCATATGTCCATGTGTCGCTGAGGCATGACATCAAACGGCAGAATGAAAGTCTTGGTCACGAGGCACCTGGCTTGATGATCGCCACAGTCATGGTGTCGGCTTCAAAACTTCTAGCTTACGACACTGTATCTCGAAGCTCTTTGTCATTCTGACCGTATATACGACTAAAAAGAAGGATATAAATACATTGGAGTAAGTGCTTAGGACATGTCTCCGTTGTCCCTGACTGCACTTTCGACAACATAATTTCCCGCCAGTTCGAGGTGACCGAGGATCCAGCGATACATTTGCATTACCCGGGCTATTTGAGGATCCCACAATTCGGATACTCACATACACAACCGATCTCGTCGGCCATCCTAGTTGAATGAATGCACCGCTAAAAGACTACTTAGGGATATAGTGCAAGTCGCGTGTTTAATGCTCGCATCACCCTGGACAAAGCCAACAGCATTCAGGATGGCATAGAGCTTAGCAGTACAAATCTATCAGTGTTTCGGTAGAATGGAAGATCTAATAACCGATCGACAGACGACGACCCAACAATTAGATTGAAATCATTCTGTATATATCCGTGAGAAGTCATGGCATAGTTGTGTTTTCCATAAAGCCGAGATACGAACTCTGACGGCATTTACATCCTCCTTTCAACAGAAGAAAGCGATCTCAATCTGTGCTTGGACAACCTCCAAAGGAGGCGTTCTCGGAATAACAGCACGTGCCACACACACACGGGTCTGATACTGCAGCTACGAAAGGTCGAGGCCATAAGCAGCAAAAGGGGCAGCCACGCCAACTGGGAACCGATTGACGGGGCACTGATGACCTTGCAAATATCCACGGATATGCTGGGTGCAGGGCTTAGTTAGCGCGTGGGGAGGACTAGTCTCTCCACCATTTTTTCGGCAAATGTGGGGACATCACCCAGATGAGCGATACGAAATAGCTCTCAGTCTCGAGATTCTCGAAACGATAGCATAGGTTTTCTTGGCGAGGTTGCCGATGTCTGTCTGGGAATTATAGGTCGAAAAGATGCTTTCCTATTTCCGTGAGGCTTTCATGCAATTTAATCACAAATTAACCACGTGTTCATGCAGATAACTATGCATTGCTGAGTATTAGTCTGTTCTGACGTAACAGCGACTGACGAACTGAGGAAATCAGACGTAACACAGCTACCTGAGGAACTGAGGAAATGAGACGCCATGCAAATACGACTAAACTACAGCCGGAGGCACAAGAGTGAGAGTCAAGAGCACAGCAGGAACGACCTGGGTCGCCCTTAAAGCACACCATAGCTCAGTACGTACACCTCTGCAGGGATGTTCTGAACCACCAAAAGGTTTGCCAGCGAAGGAATAGCGGTCCAAGTTGCCGACTAATAAAAGACCGTAGCTGCCAAACCCTCGCAGTACGACAGGCTGGGCGCAATACAAACACTACAGGTGGCCTGGGAAGCCGCGGACAGGTGCGAAACCAGTCTGCCAGAAACAGAGCCGGCAGTTTTCAGAGACGGCCCGACACACCGGGAGAGCGACAGGCGGGATCGATCACCGCCCACTGAGCAGGAGAGGCGGACCAGTCTGCCCACCTATGGCCCGGCTACATTTGTCACGACCAGAAGATGCCATCGATATATCTGCCGGGCGCGCTCGCCAGAGAGAAGAACCCACTGATATCCCCCGCGTCATGTGTGCCGCAATCGCCCGTGCGGAAAACACATCAAGCGGTCGGTCCATTGTCCATCCATTCGCTCGGCAGTAACATCCGTTCCGTGTCAGTGAACGGTGTCTGCGCGTGTCAGTGTCAGTGTCAGTGGACACTCTCGGCGTCTGCCCTCAGGCTCTGGCTGGCAACCGCAGCGCAAGTGGTTGCTTGCAAATATAGAATAAAATATTGACTTTCATAGTGGGACGACGGTGAGTCGCCACTGGATGTTTGATAGTGACATAACCACTTGCGATAATTCCGGTAACCGATTAATCCTGGTTAATGTGTCTACTGTCCGGATGCAAAAACGTTATCGAAGTCATCAGGGGGAACGACATCAAAGTTACGGGGCTATATTGCTGAAACGTTTGCGACGCTATAAATATGCCGTGGTGGGGACTATAGATGTTGGTTGTCTTAGTGGGCTGTCAACCACATGATTTTGCACTCCATACAGGAGTATACCGGTCATTTTTTAATCACCCACGTTTTGGAAATAAACTACTATTAGTACGTGAAATTACATTACGAACGAATCATAATATGGTCGTAATATAGTTCATAGTATAATAAAATAGTTCATTATAATATAGTTTAATATACATGACAGTAATGTGATACAGTCATAACATAGTCCAGCTTCCTAGATCACACTTACACATAAAGAACCCAAAGGCCATGCAGTCGCTGTGTAGCAACATACGCCGCTAGAATACCTCACAGAAGCTAAAACAAGACGAGGGATGGCGTTCAACGGACGAATGAGCACCCCGAGAGGTTCGCCTGCAGTGCCGGTGTAACTGCAGCAGGGGGCGGGCTCGGTACGGGGCACCACAGGCGTGACGGATCCAGCGCCAGCGACGAAGGCGGCTCACCTGGCAGTGTCTGGGTGTCGTTGACACACCGGCCCGGCCGTGGCGGCTCACCTGGCAGTGTCTGGGTGTCGTTGACACACCGGCCCGGCCGTGGCGGCTCACCTGGCAGTGTCTGGGTGTCGTTGACACACCGGCCCGGCCGTGGCGGCTCACCTGGCAGTGTCTGGGTGTCGTTGACACACCGGCCTGGTCGTGGCTCACCTGGCAGTGTCTGGGTGTCGTTGACACACCGGCCCGGCCGTGGCGGCTCACCTGGCAGTGTCTGGGTGTCGTTGACACACCGGCCTGGTCGTGGCTCACCTGGCAGTGTCTGGGTGTCGTTGACACACCGTCCTGGTCGTGGCTCACCTGGCAGTGTCTGGGTGTCGTTGACACACCGGCCCGGTCGTGGCTCACCTGGCAGTGTCTGGGTGTCGTTGACACACCGGCCCGGCCGTGGCGGCTCACCTGGCAGTGTCTGGGTGTCGTTGACACACCGGCCCGGTCGTGGCTCACCTGGCAGTGTCTGGGTGTCGTTGACACACCGGCCCGGCCGCGGCTGCGGCACCGACGAGCGGCTCACGGGCAGCCACGCCGAACTGGACGTCTTCTGCTCCTTGAACTTGCCGTCGAACGCCCGCTGAGGACAAGACGTCCGGTCAGCAGGCTGGCCACGAGCCTAAGGTCGGCCGCGGTCGTGGCGCTCACCTGGTGGTGGTACTGTAAGAAAGCTTACATTTTTTTCGGCATGCAATTTTCAATATTTTCATACCCGGCCAGGCGGCAAGACCTAACCTAGGATCACCGGGTCAGATCCCAGCCACCAGCTGTCCCTTCTCACTGCGTGTTTTTTTTATCCGCCCGACTGGACCCGACCAGCGCGCACCTGTGCGGATTAATGGCGGGAGCGAAAACTCTGGAACAATTAAGCCCCGAACCCGGGCTAATCACCTCGTTCTGGCCCGCTACCCCGTCCCAACCAGTCAACAACAAGAATGTTCTCATGACAAGCCGATCCCGATCGACATAAGGAGAAAGGCCGGCCAGCCGTGACCTCGGTGAAGATTCTAGACCCCGGCAGACCGTCCTGACAGCCCCAGGCGGCTTCACCATACACACGACCTAAGGGGAAGAAAACAATTCCTACCAATCAAGAAGAAGAACACAATCCGGAGCCCTGAGAGTGGCCGGAGAGTGGTGGAAGGCGGAGCCAGAGCGAGGGAAGAAAACCTGGCAGCCTGAAAGGCTCTCACTCTCTCTGGGACAATCTCTCTCGGACTCTCGCTCTCGGACGGTCTCTCTCGCTCAAGATCTCTCTCTCACTCTCACGGACTCTCACACTCACTTAAATGGAGGCAGACGTGAAATGAAGTGCCGGGCGGCGGAGAGTGACGACGGCTGGAGGGCGACATGTCTTCCTCTTTCCCAAACCTTTCCGAACAAACCTAAGTTATATCACCCAGCTTCTGTCCCCTCAACGTCATTCACTTACTGAAAGGGGCGACCTGTTTTATGGGAGGGACCAAATATTCAGGGATAAATTCAGGGTGGGGAGGGAATGTGTCGCGGAGGGAGTGTGTCGCGGAGGAAATGCGTCGCGGAGGGAGTGTATCGCGTGCAAGGATTGAGATGGCGAGTAATGTGTGTGTAAGCAGTGCGTGGGCGTAATGGGAAGCGGTGTATATAAATGTAAATATATTAGATTATGCATATAAATTCTGTGGTGGCATCAGCAGTAACACGGAGCAGTTGCCCAGCCTTTGACGTGCAGGATTAGAGGTGACAGGAATACGACCCTCCCAGAACGGTAGCGTAGTAAATACCTCGGCGATCAGGTGGACGGAGGGGAGGGCATTGGGTATGTAAATCAGATGGCATTGGGGTTAGAAGCCGATGGCCGAGTCAGCGACCCTCCTTGGGGAAACTAACGACAATGGATGACGTAAGGAATACGACCCTCCCGAAGCGACGCGGGCGTAGTAGATACCTCGGCGATCAGGTGCACGGAGGGGAGGGTATTTACGTCTAGAGCAGAAATGGCGGCCGTGCCGCGGGCGCTGAGGGGTGCGCGCCGCGCTGTTCGCCCTGACCGGGTGACCAACAGCCGACAAGTAGGTATAGATAGTAAGTACCGTGTGTACTTTACCTGAACACAAGAGATGATGTTCACATGATGTTTCATATTTGCCTAAGGAGTAACATTGTTATATGAAGTAAATTTACAAGCGAGGCAGTCGACCTGCGAGCCGTTCTCCTATGGACTGAACGTTCCCGGGTAAGGGTAATGAGTGTCAAAGCCAGTTTTTAACTTGACTAGAATATTAATGTTGCTTATATTTACCTATATGATCTACGTCTGGATGATGTCGGATTGCGAGAAGGGGTGCGATGACCGTACACTTCGGGGGGGGGGCATTAAGCACATGCTCTGGTTCTTTGACTGCGAAATCCCGCTGGCCTCTGTGATCCAGGGGTACAGATGGGGGCGGGCACAGTATGCAGGTCGGATGGGCTGTCGAGCCCCACCTTGCGTCCGTCGAGTTTGGCGCCGAACAATAGGGTAAGGCAAAACATTGCACGGTCGTGAGTCCGCCCCCCGTTCGCTATACGTTTGGACACGGAGCCGTGTAGCGTTTCGGGGCGGGGGAACGTTCGGACAGGTTTGGCGTGCCATAAGCCCCGAGGCTGAAAGGGTAGGGCAGGCTAGGTTATAAAGACGGCCAGGGGACGTGCCCAACGTGGTAGGGATCCGTGCCCGCTCGCGAACACGTTCACCTGGTCGCATAGTATCAGTATACGGCGAATAAGGCCCGGTGCGGCATCGACTGATTTTTTAAGGCTAGGTATGTTAGTCAAAGATACCAGAGCACTTGTATAAGCCCTCGGAGCCAGTACGATGAGCCCCCGTCTTGGCAGTTAAGCCGTCATCCAGGCGAGGAACACTGTCAATAATGGCGAGGCCAGCTATGATGGCAGTGGAATATTTACATATTCGGCCAATCTACCACAAAAAGAGCAATGGTCTGTCGATATATGTGTTTGTGTACCGCTGAGGGGGGGGAGGGAGCCAAATTTGGGGACCAAGTATTTCATTAATTAATAAGGATAGAATGAATGGGACGAGCGAATGTGAAGTAAATGAGGAGAATGAATGTGCTTTAGGTAGCTTTAAGGACCAGCGGAAGCCACTTGGGGCTCAATCACAGACACCTATTTCGAGTGGAACATTGCACAAAATTATACTACTATTAGCATCCAAAAGTCCCATCTCGGGTCATTTCAGTGAAACCAAGGGCAAATTGCATTCTCATTAATTTTCTAAATACAACGTAATCTTTATAATTTGGCTAGAAGCACTCAATTACCATGGTGTTCCCAAAACTTTGACCTCGCACACATATAAATTCGTGTTAGGGACGGTAGCTCAAACAACATCAAGCCGGCTGGGGTTTGGGGAATGTGTGGTGGAGGTGGCGGGGAAACACAGCACAACACATCCCTGACACAGGCATAGCAGAAAAGCAGATACTTAGCCCTACCTAAATCTAGAGTCAGCCCATGTTCAGCCTTGTTAAAGTGCAGTCTCAGTTAAAATAAAGCCCAAATAGTTCAGAAGCCCCATAGTTCAATCGAATCAGTTCCAGTTAGGCTTGGTTAGCCTTACCTTGCACACTCTCATCAGCACTCCCACCTCACACACCTCACACACGCAGCTTCCCCAGACACACACCGAAACACCCGCCACACCCGCCAAGCCACTGAAGCCCCCCCCCCCACACCCCACCGACGGCAGAGCCGCCACCCCTACAGTACCACACGCGAGAGGACGCGAGAACGATCCGTGTCTCGAGAGGCCACGGACGTTAAGAGCGCAGTACAGGTGGGCGTGATTTAAGTGGTCAGGCAGTGCTCTTGGAGGATGACGTGTTATCCTGGTGGTCGCCCAGTTACAGAGGTGAGCAGGTATCCCCAGAGGTCATTGGAACCATGCAATCGCCAGTTGGTGATGCATGGCAAGTAGAACTCGCGGAGACTAGCAGATGTTGCCAGCGGCAGTAGATGCTATCGCAGGCTGGTAGACATCTCAGAAGTCGGCGAAGATCCCGGATGTTTGCAGAAACCCCAAGCGTCAGTGGATACCCAGAGGGAAAGAAGTCAATTGCAGATCGGCAGATTGCAGCACTTCCAAAGTCGGCAGACGATGGATGGCGCGGGTCGGCGGGGCGTCGGCAGAAGGTCGGCGGGAGGTCGGCGAGCCGCCCGGTCACGCTGGCACGCCGACCCGCGTCGGAAGGTCAGGCACGTCTCCCGCGATCAAACATTGACGGCCGCCGCCAGCCGGCCGGGCCGCGTCGTTAAATATTGATGCGTCACGTCTGCCATGCCACGCCGGCCCAACACGTGTACCGGGGACGGCCGCACTGTGAGGCTCTACCGACACCGCTCGGCGCGCCCGGGTCGGTCACGGCGTCTCACCGGCACCGCGGGCCAACACGTGTACCCGGCGCCATTGTACGGCCCTGCCGGCGCCGCTCCGCGCGTCCGGGCCACGAGGTCACCTCGCCGAAGCACATCACCAACACGGTCCGACTACGTCACAGTGACGTCATAACACCATACCACCGAGGGCGACTGGTTACGTAGATAGATCGCACCATGTGTCGTCGCTGGAAATTGCAGACGCATACTCTACTTGCTTTGGTTTGATACACGATGAATCTCATGGCGAGACGAAAATAGCGGTGAAGGGCAGTTGCACCCGACGCCGCTGAAATAATATACACACGGACAGGGACAATTCCTGCCGAACATCAAAGGAAATGTAGGGAATGCCATGAGCCGACGTGACAATAATTGCTCTGAACATAATGGAGCATCTTTGATGCTGCACTTAAGTAGCCTGTTTCGGCGACGACGTTTCGTTTAATAGCGCTCTATGGCTTGCCTGATGAGAGCAATGAAAATATCAGAAGAGTTATGCTTTCCGTTCCAAGTATAAGTTCACATAACGAAAACAACGCCTTCCTGTAATCGGAACAAGGCGGGTTAAATTTTCGACGAACACCACTCGAACAGCGCACTTATAGCAATGTATGCTGTTCATAGTAGCGCAGGCTCACGGCATGCTTCGCCTGGTCAAAGGCAATTAACGGTGCAGGACAAGTCACATGGATACACAGCACCACTGAACGTCCTCCATGGTGACATGGACACAGAGCACAACTGAATGTCATCCAGGGTGACATGGGCGCAGAGCACGACTGAATGCTCACCATGGCGACATGGATATACAGCACAACTGAAGATCCTCCATGGTGACATGGGAACACAACACAACTTAACCTCCTCCATGGTGACATGGACACAGAACACGACCGGACGTCCTCCATGAGGACAAGGGCACACATCAAAATCGAACGTCTCGGTGTTAACACACAGCATACCCGAATGGTATTCGGTGTGGATTACTGTAGTGCTTACTCTACTCGCTATCACGATCAACTTCACATACTGTGGTGCATTACGCAAATGGGACAGATCAAGAACAAGGCAACACGGTGGCACGACAAGCGTGGCTTCCGCCAGCATAATCTGTCGGAAACCCACCACAAGTAGACAACTAGAACAAATGCTAAATCGCTAGCGCCCCAAGCTAGAAACACGCAACGGGATGCATAACTAAAACGCCGCCTGAATACAGGAAATGACAACTCAGCGCTGCCGGGACGCCGTACAAAATTACACAACGTACCTGGATGTCCCTCAGGGTGAACGAGCAGACAGCAGAGCCCATCAGCCCATTCATCGACGTGGTGAAGACCGCATAGAACTGTGTGTCGTCGCCAGGCACCTTGTAGATCGACTCTGCAAGCACACCGACCCACTCAGAACAACCATAAAGCGTCAGCTGAGCGACCGTACCGCTTACCGTGCCGGGATCACGGTGTGTGGCGAAGTTCCGCAGCTCACGGCTCTTCACACGTGCATTCACGTTACGGTACGGCCCAGAGTCGGTCGGCGACCGGTGCACCGATTCTCAGAAATCAATCGCAACAAATCCAGTTGCTGCAATGGGCGGTGTCCATCGCCATTCGACGGGAGCGTTTCGTGAATCAGGCGGACCTCTCGATGCAATTACCGGTAATTGATTGCAGGCAACAAAGCGGCAAATGCCGGCGTGTGGCCCGATACAGGTGAATGGAGCAGCAATTACGGGAGCGTCGGTAGAGGATCGAGCCACGATGTGCGTGTTTTTGTCCCGTCCCGGCGAGCCGGCCGCCGCTACCGGCGAGCGGCACCATTCGGATTCAGGACGACTGGACGAGGCCGCGCACTCGGAGTATGAAAGACCGTAAATAGAGAGACGGTGCTCTGATTATACGCGGCTCGAGAGCCGTACTACGGGCCGTGTGGCTGTTACGTGGCGCCGATACCGAGCCGCAGAGAATATATAGCACTCGCAACTTCGCTGCACAGAGCCGCGATTTCGAATGCCGCCACGGCGAGTGGCGATTCCAAAGCCGACTTCACGAGCAGTGATTCCGAAGCTCGCTGCGCACAGGCGCGATTCCTAAGCTCGCCGGGCAGCGGCGCGATTCCAAAGCTTGTTCTGCACCGCCGCGATTCCGAAGCCGGTCGCGCAAAGCCGCAGTTCCGACCCGCTCAGCGAAGCCGCAGTCGCGAAGCCGGTCGCGCGAAGCCACAATTGCAAACCTTGCTCAGCAAAGCCAGCCGGCTGGGCGGCGGCGCGATTCCGATCGTGTCCGGCGGCCAGATCGATGCGGCGCCACGGCCGCCGGCCCGGTACACCGACGGCCCGGCGGCGCCGCGTAACGACCCGCAATCGGCCGGCGGCCACGATAACCGGCGCCGGGCCGACCGGGCCGCCGCCGGCTAACGGCCGCCACACAGGGCACGACCGCGTGCGCCGCCGCCGACCGCTGGAAACGGCCCGACCACACGGCGGCCGCGCGCCAGCCCGTCCGACCTGGTGCCGGCGAGCGGGCGCCGCCCGGCCGGTGCCACGTCACCGCGCCGTGCGGCCCTCGACGGCCGTGCCAGTCCCGCGCAGGCATGACACGGACGACGCACGCAAGCGTCTTCAGCCGCCGGCCGCGAGCGCGTGCCGGGTCGGGTCGGCGCTGCTCCCGGGCCGCCGCCGCCGCCAGTCCTAGGATTTTGAGGTGTTCACACCCGGGCGGTCGGGGCACCTGTCGTGCGCCTCCTGCGCCCATCTCCGGCCTGGGCCGACGCATGCGGGCCTCCGTCCATCACATGCGGCGGAGTGCGTCAGGCCTGTAGCGGAAAATACATGCTTTCCGGAACTGAGCGAGGGGGTGCCAGCACGTGCCTGTCCGGGAAAATCGCCGAGGGGCGGGGGCTGCGAGCTCGCGACGACGACGCGTCCTGAGTGCCGGTGTCTGGCAGTCAGCACACATTACAGGGCAGGCCAGATGGCTGGAGCCGCCGCCGACTGCAGCTGACTGCAGCCGGCCCGCTGCAGACCACCATTGGCGGCGATAACTGCGCCGCGCCACGCACACGACGCGCGCCAGCTGACCGGGCAGGCAGCGATCGTCGGCAGCACACCGCCAGCCACATCGGGATCCCATCGTAAACAGTACACTGTCAGCTACATCGGGATCCAATGGTAAACAGTACACTGCCAGCTACATCGGGATTCAATGGTAAACAGTACACTGCCAGCTACATCGAGATCCAATGGTAAACAGTACACTGCCAGCTACATCGGGATTAAATGGTAAACAGTACACTGCCAGCTACATCGGGATCCGATCGCCGCGCCGATAAATTCCAGTGATAGCTCCGACTGCGACACTTCAGGTAGATGTAGAGGATTTCGTGGCGGTGGTGGTGGCAGTGACGATTACGGTGACGGTGGTAGCAGTAGCGGTGCCGACGGCGGTGACGATGACGATAATGACATTGGCGGTAGCGACAGTGGTGAAATATGTTCATTACTGTGAGGGAACAGTGACATTGACGTTGATGGTGATAAGGGCAGATGATCGGCCGCAAATTGATCACCAGTTCACACATACGAGTATATATCACGCAATGAAGCACGTGACACAACGCACACGACCGCACAATAAACTCACGGATTTCGTTGAAGTAGAAGGGGAACTCCCCGGGGATGGAGCAGTTGAGGCGCGCCTTGATGTACGTAGCCCAGTTCTGATTCAGGATATTCTTTCCGCCCGTATCCTTCTTGCACACACGAGCCACTCTGCAACAGAGGATCAAAGAAGCACACATGAGCCACTCTGCAACAGACCATCACCTAACCAAACATGAGCCACTCTGCAACAGGCCATCACCTAACCAAACATGAGCCACTCCAACAGACCATCACCTAACCAAACATGAGCCACTCTGCAACAGGCCATCACATAACCACATACAAGCTACCCCAACAGACCATCACCTAACCAAACATGAGCCACTCCAACAGACCATCACCTAACCAAACATGAGCCACTCTGCAACAGGCCATCACATAACCACTTACAAGCTACTCCAACAGACCACCATATGACCACACATGAGCCACTAGAGCCACACACTCGCATCAATCGAGCCACTCCAAAAGACAATCACCTAATCACACATGAGCCACTCCAAAAGACCATCACATGAGCCACTAGAGCCACACACACACATCGTACGAGCCACTCCAAAAGACCATCACCTAATCACACATGAGCCACTCCAACAGACAATCACATGACCACATACGAGCCTTTCCTCAGGAGACAATCAAAGAATCACACATGAGCCACTCTGCAACAATTGCATGACCACACACTAGCCACTCTGCAACAAACAATCACATAGCCAAACACGATCCACAGACGATTGCATGACTACACACGAGTCTTTCTGCAACAGACAATCACATGACCACACACGAGCCACTCTGCAAGAGACCATCACATAAGCACACGCGATATTCAGCACCACAGACCACAGCTCAACTCGGCCAAACACCATGACGTCCCACGAAATATCGTGACGATTGGCATGATTCGTGAGAAACCGGACTGAACAATGGCCGGCACTTGACGCTGAGTACGCCGCAATAATGCGGCCAGCCGCCGATTAGCGCAGCTACAGGTCGGCGCCAGAACATGCTCTTCGCCTTGGTGACGAGCTTGCGGACGATGCGAATAGCGTGGACGATGGCGTATTGACGTTGCCGACGGCCTCATCACGTGCTGCTCGTGTTATCACGCTGTTGTTCGTTCAGTGATAAGCAGCCGCCATTGCCGACGCACTGTCGCTTCGCATGCGATTCTCTCGTAACCGGAGCACGCGCACAGTCGGTTCCCAACATGCGCGTCGAAAACAGTCGACCCAGGCGGCAGGCATGTTGCGGCGCGTCGAGAACAGTCGACCCAGGCGGCAGGCCTGTTGCGGCGCGCGTTCAACTGCTGCGTCTCCACGCCCGTCTGTGTCATCGTCGAACATCGAGAGACAAGCGCCCTGTGTCCGGCCGCGACGTGCTCAGAGATCTCTGGCCAATCGGAAATCCCCAACTCTCGCACCCGTCGGAAACCTGCAACGACGCTGGCTGGCCGGCCGGCGCCCGTGACCTCTCAGGCAGCGGCGGCGGGTCAGCCAACCGCCATCCCATGCGTGACCCCGTCGCCAGAAAAGCGCCGCGACTGCCACTTCCGACGGACAGGTGGCGTGCCGTCCGTAATGGAGGCGCGGCGAATTAGCCTATTGAGGCGGCGCGACTCCGACCAGGCCGTGTCGGTCAAAGCCGCCGGCCGCGCCGCGCCGCGCCGCGCCGCGCCGATGGCGCCGCCCTGGTGTCAGCTGGCAGAACCACGACGGCGTGGCGGCAGGCAACATGGCAGCAGCCACAGACGTGGGAACTTGCGAGAAAGTACGATATTACAGGAGACGGAAAGGGACATGCCAATGAAGTGGATATCACAAAGATTGATGGCGGATAAGCATATATTAAAGGGGCAGACGAGGGACCGCGGGAGGGGTGCAAGTGCAGTGTGATATGGTTATGGGGATGTGATGCTGTTGTGGATCTGAAATACCATCATTCACAGATCGGTACTTTCGGGTCATGACTGAACGGCACAGTTACAAAACAAAAAACAAACAAAAAAACAAAAAAACAAGAGAACCCGATCCCGCCTGTGAACTCGACTCAACTGAACATGAAAACACCTATTAAATCAAACACGACAAGCTGTTTATTTTGCTTGATCCAGCTGGATTTTCCACCCGTGCAACCTCCAGGCATAAATCTAAGACTAGTCACAGCTTCCAATAAGGATGACGATGATAAATATGTATCAACAGGAATACGATGAAACAGCTGTTCTACCGGAGTAATGTGGAGGGCAGCGGTTTGTCCAGCACGATGGACACATGTGTTTGATATAACATGCTCGAAAAATGTGCATATAACACAGGCAAGAGCACAGACATGGACAAAGCATGGATGTCGTAAAAAGATAACTATTAAAATAAACGGATACACTTCGAAAAATGCTGTTGAAATGGCTTAACGGGATCACACATCAAAGCTTGTGACGTATCTCGTGATGTCACCATTTGATTGTGAACTAGTCCAACAGTATGTATATAATCGTACGCTTAACGACCCGCCAATGCAGCAGCACATCCTACGAAGTTGTCGAGTGGCCAGCTGGGCTCACCGCAGCAAATAACGAGCGCCGGCCAGACACTCGCTGTTTGAATAACGAGCGAGTGCAGTTCCAGTGTGGTGTCACGACAACGCATTCGACACGACCTCAAGTTCCAAATTCGCGTATGCGACTCCATTGCTCGCAGGCGAACACCTCACCAATAAAGCGCGTCACCGTCTGCGCCGTTGCACATGCGATGGCGGACTAAATCTCACCTGGAGTATATGGCCTTGCCACAGTTGATGTGGCCGACTATATCTCATCTGGAGCATATGACCTTGCCACAGTTGATGTGGCCGACTAGATCTCACCTGGAGTATATGACCTTGCCACAGTTGATGTGGCCGACTAGATCTCATCTGGAGTATATGGCCTTGCCACAGTTGATGTGGCCGACTAGATCTCACCTGGAGTTTATGACCTTGCCACAGTTGATGTGGCCGACTAGATCTCACCTGGAGTATATGGCCTTGCCACAGTTGATGTGGCCGACTAGATCTCATCTGGAGCATATGACCTTGCCACAGTTGATGTGGCCGACTAGATCTCACCTGGAGTATATGACCTTGCCACAGTTGATGTGGCCGACTAGATCTCACCTGGAGTATATGGCCTTGCCACAGTTGATGTGGCCGACTAGATCTCACCTGGAGTATATGGCCTTGCCACAGTTGATGTACTCGAGCGCCGTCTCGCGGAAGAAGAAGTAGACATACTCTCCGATTTCATACGACGCCACAAAGTTCGGCTCTGCGGTAGGAACAGCGAAATGAGTCACTCGCCATGACAGTAGGCACAGCACACGGCAGCACAGTGGGCTGCGGTGGATACGCCGCACGTCAACAACACAACGTGACACCGACACAACATGACGCACCCCATACTGACGACACAACATGACACGCCCCATACCAACGACACAACAGGACACGCCCCATACCAACGACACAACGTGACGCGCCCCATACTAACGACACAACATGACACGCCCCACAACGACACAAGAGGACACGCCCACAATAACGACACCGTCGGCTGCCGCGGACAAAGCCCACGGTAACGACCCAACAGGTAACGTCACGCGAAATTGGCACGCCGATCTACAGAATGTATAGACGACCTGACTATTGCACTAATCACCTTCGTCAATTTTCTTTTGCACAACCTGAATGAAGTCGAGTGCGGTGACGACGCCATACCAGTACAGCAAAGCGACTCTGAGCACGACTCCAACACCAAACACTGGGAAAACTACCGCCGAGAACCAAGACTAAACATCGAGATTGACGCTGCGTCTCCGCAGAGTGGAGACGGGCCATTGATGTGCCTGACTCGCGACAAAGGCAGGGAAAACACACACCAACAATCTCAATACGGCTCGACTCTTGAACAACTTTGCGTCGGCTGACGACGCGACACGAGAGGACACCGCCAGAGGCGTTGGCACCGTCTCTCCTCCGCTGGCCCAATGGACACGACGTGGCGTAAACGTTGTTCAGATCTCAGTTGTGTCAGCGACGACAACGAGTGGCTGCGGTATGAAGCGTCGGCGCCGTGTTCAAACGAGACTCCAGGACGGCCAAAATTATTGGAATCATTTGCGCAATTCAAAATGGAACCTATGCTGTGGCTAACACTGTGGCTGGGAGTAAACGGTCTCTGAGAACGTGCCCAGAGATCAGTCGATAAAAAGACACCGGCTGTTGAAACTTTGGTTACTATTCAATACAAGCTGATCAAGCGCACAAAGCCACAACGAGAGCAACGTATACACATATGGGATGAAATGCTTACACAAATCAACGTCATATTTAACAACGTACATATATGTGGGATGAAACGCTCACACAAAACGTCAGTTCAGGTACAACCGATGCCAGGGGTCGCAGGCAGGCAGCGAAACACTCCAGACCCTAAATGACATGAGCAGCTGTCTGCCACCATTGCTGCCACCGGCGAAATAACAACTGCACTGCCAAAACTGCACCAATAACTTCAGCAAAGTCACCAACCAAGTATGGTGGGCTGCTAAGGTCATCATACTTGGTTGGTTACTTAGTTTAACGACGAGTCGACGAACTTGGTCATATAGCCATTCAACATCACGATTTATTTGGCCAATCTCTCACGCTCATTGGCCGTGGGCAAACAGCAGCGATCAATTAGGTTCGATCCCACAACCTTTCGCTTGGGAGACGAACACCCTGCACCTGGGCTACTCATCCGCAGATCACCATAATCCTGTCAGCTCAAAGTTTGCTACACATGCCAGATTATGCCACATAATACCATGTCACACAAGACCGCGCTCCACCATACGCCAAACCACACCACACGTCGCAGTCGCGCTCTTATAACCCACTCCGCGAACGGGTCACTTACTGTCCAGCCACTTGCTGTCGTACTTGATAGTCCGCTTGAACATGAACTCGCGCTGCTTGGTGGTCAGGTTGTAGAGATCGGTGCGGAAGATGACGTTGTCGGCCTTGGTGAACTCGGCCACCGTGCCCGAGTAGAGGCCGGCCAGGCCACCCGGGTTGCCGTGCTCCACCCAGACGGCGGTGGAGTTGTCGTCCGGGTCGAACGGACACTTGGCGATCCCGTTGCCGATGCCCGGCACGAACTCCGTGCGCGGCAGGTTGGTCAGGTTCGCCTGTCGACATGAGGGAAGGTTGGTCAGGTTCGCCTGTCGACATGAGGGAAGGTTGGTCAGGTTCGCCAGTAGACGCGAGGGAAGGCTGGTCAGGTACGTCTGTCGACTGGAGGGAAGGTTTGTCAGGTACGCCTGTCGCCGGGAGGAAAGGCTGGTCAGGTTCGCCTGTGCGCAGTTCAAATTCGTCTGATTGCTGTCCAGGTTGGCCTGTCGGTTGGTTATTGGTTTTACGACACGTCGACCGTTGAGTCATATAGCGTCGCTAATCTCTCACGCCGATTGGTCGCGGGCGAAGAGTAGCGACAGGTGAGACTCGAACCCACAATATTTCGATTGTGAGACGAGCATCTTACCCCTAGACCACTCGCCCCCAGGTTGGCCTGCCGACGTTGGATAACAATGATCAGGCTCATCCTCCAATGCACAGAAATCCTCATCCTCCAGGCACAGAAATCGGTCCGATTCTCCTATCGATGTCACAGAAGGGTGATAAAACTAATCCGGCGACGTAGCAGGTGTGCGGAGGTGGAAAGGTGTGCCAGAGTCATGCAACGACGAGAGTACTGGCTGGTCAAGTACTCTTCAATAGGTGAATAACCGAATGTTGTCAATACTTTGTAGTTTACTCCGGTAGCTCTGGCGTTTGCTTCTTATGCAGTCTTGATGCATTGTAAATGATCCAAATACTACCCGGATGCAGTGATTTTCCTTCAGCGATGTTATTGCGAGCGTAACAAACTCTAGGAACCATGTTGACACCGCAACAGCCACGAGTGCATGTATTTGACACCGGCGGATGGAGGGAAGAACATGGATTGGACCCTGAATGTGACAAACATCAGTAAAGATGACATAACACCAACTCCGTGACGGCTTGTTGAGATGTTCCTTACACATTGCATCAGATGAGGTCATCAATACCATTATTTAATAAGTATTTTGCAACCACTCCTATTGGGCGTTTGAATGTGAAGCTGTAAGCTTCTAAGCAGCAGGCTGTGATTTGTTGGCCATCCCGCTGTCCACAAACGAAAGCACCGGCTTAATTGCAATAAATAATAATTTATCGTCCCGGATAACATCTGGCGAAATTGGTTGCAGACGCGGCCCCCGTATCGGCCGCTGGGATCGATCCCGGCTCACCGGCCTGATACAAGTGGCTGCGCACATCGCCACCCCGCCTCACACCTCCGCCGAGTCTGTGTCACATCGCCACCCCGCCTCACACCTCCGCCGAGTCTGTGTCACATCGCCACCCCGCCTCACACCTCCGCCGAGTCTGTGTCACATCGCCACCCCGCCGAGTCAGTGTCACATCGCCACCCCGCCTCACACCTCCGCCGAGTCCGTGTCACATCGGGCGGTCACGTCACGCAGCGTCATCGGCGTCAGCCATCGATCATCGAGTGTGTCGCGCGCCGCGCCGCGGCTCCATGTCCGGCCAGCAGTGAGTGGTGGATTATTCACACAGATCAGTGCTGACAACACCGGTCTCGGGAGGCATCCAGAGCCGACCATAACCATGTAAAGGCGCGGCCGATCGGCGTGTCGAACAGGAACCTCACGCTTCGGTAGCAAGGTGCGGCAAGTACGCCAGGTACGCCAACTAATTATCTCAGCTATTGTACAGTCGGTCACCGAAATATGTTCCAGTGTACCTGCGCTACCGCTGGTCACCAGAATCGTAGGCTGTGCCGCTTCACAACAATTATTGGTATGCTGTGCAGTTCCACAACAATTGTTGGTAGGCTGCGCCGCTTCACAGTTGTGTTACGTGACAGTCTACCATATTGAGCACGGGCCAGTTTCCCAACCTTACGAATTCGCTTGTGGGGTTGTCACGTGGCCATTTTCCCTGCAACCACGAATTGGGAAACACGGGAATACGCTTTTCCCGCCTTACATGCCTCAGTCGGCTAAACAACATTGGCAGTTCAGTGAGCGGGCTACCACTGGACTCCTGTCGACAAGCAACAATTGATCGCTATGGATTTAATACTTGGGCAACATGTCTTGCCGCAACAGGGAAGACCAGCGCAGTCCCGCGCTAAAATCAACTGAGCTGCCGGGGCAGAGCTTGCTTGCTTAATTCAGATTGATTGACAAATCGATTAATTACTTCATTAAATTACACCTGCTTCAATGATACACCAACGTTGTTGGGCGTACGTCATATGTTGTGATATATTATTATATTATTGTATTTATTGTGCACTGCATAGCAAACACCATATTTATATTTATGTGCGGATAAAATATTTCTTCAAACGGATACCATCCAGCAATTTTACGCTGAGAAGTGTTTAGTTTATATTGCTTCAGCACGGAATGTAACTGGGTCATCCGTCATTCTTGGTGTAAAACCACATTTAATTACTTGAAGACTGAGCAGCATTTAATGCCATGTTTCTATGTTAAATTGCAGCATGGGAAGCATAAATAACGCCCCATTGGGCCGGTGAAATACACTTTCCAGGACTAAGCTCACACCATAATCTTCTGCCCACACGACGTCGATAAAGTGAAGTTCAGTGCGACCGGCATTCCGGAAATGTGTATTGTGTGAAAGCTGAACCGACTTCATTGCCGTACTTTTGAGAAATGTCGGGAACAATGACCAACAAATTCGCACCAACCGGGATCGTGTACCAGACCGAATGGCATGGACACATCAATGCTGTGTGTGTGTGTGTGTGTGTGTGTGTGTGTGTGTGTATTGAACCACTTCCGATGCTTATGTATCCTACCCGGTTTCGTCTCTTGATAAAAGGCACGTGCTGTCTGCAGTGCACTGCATTACACGACTACAATGGAGAATGCTTTTATATCCTGCACCAACATCAATTATTAGGACAAGGTCAATATATTGCACTTATCCATGTATTGAGCCACGGTCGACACAGAACAACCAACAAACAACTGAACGTTATAGGATAATCTACACCAATGGAAGGAGCCATCCAATTAGCTGGATGTTATACGACGAGTAAAAAGGTTAACATGCAAGACAATAGTGAATGTTAACTGAAGCACGGTACGATTTTTCAAATATGTAAACCGACACCGCTGGAAATGTCCGCCATTATTCTAGACCGCCTAAGTGTAGTGAGAGCGGCTAAAGACTGTGAAGGGAATCTGCTGAAAGGCAAGGGGACATGACAAAGAAGAATGCTAACCCGAAAAACGTCATGCTGTTCCAATCAGCCGTTTTCAATCACACACTCTTCACATTCTTAGCAACAACTTGATTAATAATATAGTAGCATCACACATTTTTCAACACGAAGTTGTTCCCTTCCAATAGAAACCTAGGCGGTCCATGATAGCTTTATATACTAGTAAACGATGCTCGGAAAGGAATTTTGATGCTGAGGTCTAAACAAACTTCTCACGAGATCGAAGATCGAGTGCAAAGTATGTTATATAACTAGACGGCAAAATTCGGCCTGGAGCAAAATTCGGTCACAAGCTTAGTAAGGTAATTATCATATCATCGCTTGTTTAACTTCAATGGATGGAATACGTAAGCGACCGAACACTAGACTGCTTATGCTCTTAATTACATGTCAGGAAACATACAAATAACATGGAGGAATGAATGAGATATCGCAAAATGTAATTAAATACGTAATATAATTGAAACGCCTCACTGGAGGATGCCGAACGAAAGTGCACAATAACATATTTCCAAACTCTTATTCTGCATCCCAGAATAGACCACGTAACACGCAATGGCGTTTTGACGGTATGAGAAAGGCAATTTTGTGTATTTGAACTGAATTATCCTGCCAATGTATCTGACAGATGATAGTTTGCCCGACACATAGCATACGTTGGCAATACCGTCTTTGAGCTGACCTGCTGAGTGAAAGCATTCGAAGCTGCATCGGATTGGCATTTCATCCTAATGGTTAGTTGCGGCGTGCGGCAAAATAATCATGCCACAAGCAGTACACACAAATATATTAAGGTTTATTTGGTTTACGATACATTAAACCATGAGTGAACTATGCTATTCAAACCACTGGTATACCGCTCGTGGTTGAAATAAATCGTTCCACTCACGATTGTCTTACAAATTTAACTCATGCCGGCTTTCAAGTGAATTGTGTTTTCCAGCTTAACTACCAGTGCAGTTCTGGGGAATGAATAGCAAATGGACACACTCTCTCTCTCTCTCTCTCTCTCTAAAGGTGATTACACTCAGACACTGTGTAATATAAAGGTCATTGCAAAATACGATTCACATTCACCGTGCTATTAAGACATACTGCTAAACCACGGTTTTGCACAAGCACGGGATTGAATATGAACTGTACTTTCCGGCGTGGGATAATGTATATTAAACCCCGAGTGAGTGGAACGTTTAAAGTAAACCACGAGCCGTAGAAGAGCCAAATTCCCATGTTTATTTTATTAATCCACATAACTGAAAGGAACATCTTCGATTCGCAAGGCTTCGACTGTATGTCTGTTTTTTTTGGTGTGGGATCAACTTGAATTACTCACGCCAGAAAGTACGATTACTCTTGGGTCGTGTTCGTTTGGAAAACCGTAGTTTAACGGCATGTGTTGTGTTAATGGCACGGTTGGTATTAATCGTACGGTTCAATAACCTTTATATTATACAGTGCCTAAGTGCAATAACCTGTAGAGCCAGTGCATTTGCTATCCATTCCCTACCGCTGCACTGGCAGCTGGACCGGAATAAAAACAAAAGTCACACGAAAGCTGCCATGGGATAAAATTAAGTACCTCGTGAGTTGACACAATATATTTACATCACCCTCCTACGGCTCGTAGTTTAAATAAAAAGCTCCATTCACTCGTGATTTAATAGACCGAGTTCGAGTCGCTTCACGCGCTCGCATTTAACAGCCGGCTGGGAGGGTCAATTGGCAGCTGGCCATATGAGGCCGGGGACGAGCTACCGGGGCGGCCGTGTCGACGCTTGATGGCGCGTTAAACTCTTGGTCAAAATTTCACCGTTGAACTGGAATTCATAGATCGGGTGGTGGGACACGCAATCAGCTCTGCTTAGCAATATAACCCTGGTTCTTTAAGCCACCCCAGCAAGAATTCGAACTAAAATTATATACAGAAAAAGAAAGGGAGCAAAAATTACCTCACTCCAGAAAGTACGGTATATATTCGGTCGCGCGCTTTTGCAAAATCGTGGTTTAACAGTATGTGCTCATCGCACGGCGAGTGGCAATCATAAGATGCAATGACCATTATGTTATACAGTGCCTGAGCGCAATGACCTTTAGAGACAGTCCATTTGCAATTTATTCCACACAACTGCACTGGTGGTTAACCTGGAATACTCATAAAATTCACGTAAAAGCTGGCATGAGATGAAATTATTAAACCAATCCTGTCTGGAACGAACGTTCTATTTCAATCACGAGCCGTAGACCAGTGGTTTAAATATAATATTTAAATCACTCTTAGTTTAATATATAGTAAACAACATACTGCTTGGTTGATGTTTGCGTAATGAGATTGGTAAAATTATTTTACCGCACAACGCAACCAACCATTAGAGTGCCAAGCCGCTGCAGCTTCCAATGCCTTCATCTAGCAGGTCAGCCCGAGGCCTACGGCTAGATCAAAGACGGTATTGCCAGCAAAGAGCATATATCGAGCGTACCATGATCCGTCAGATACATTGGCCGGATAATTAAGTTGAAAAATACAACACTGCATTTCTCATACCGTCAACACACCATTGCGTATTACGCGGCCTATTCTGGGATGCACGATACAAGTGTGGAAAAATGTTATTCTGTACTGCCGCTCGGCATCCTCCAGTAAGGCGTTTCGATTAATAATTTCGGTTTAATAATTTCATCTCATGCCAGCTTTTACGTGAATTTTATGAGTATTCCAGGTTAACCACCAGTACAGTTGTGTGGAATGAATTGCAGGATAGTGATAGCAGCAAGGAGGAAGTGCTAGTCGTAGGAGACTCTCGTGTGCGGCATTTAGATAGGGTATTCTGTCAAGGTCGGAGAGGTAGGAGGTGCATCACCAGGCCCGGTGCCAAGGTTAGAGACCTGGACCCAGTGGTCGCACAGGCCACCGGTGAAAACCAGTGTAGTACAGTTATAGTGCAGGTAGGAGTGAACAACATAGGTCCTGCTAGGAGTGAGGAGCTGATGCAGGACTGCAGGGCCCTTCTGGCCACCCTGAAGCAAAGCAATAGCAGAGTTATTGTGACAGCTATTCTGCCTAGGGCTGGAGTCTCTCCTGAGTGGAGCTCTAGGGCACTGGCAGCCAATGCCAGGGTAGGTAGGCTTTGCAATGAGTTAGGTTTGACTTTTGTTGACAAGTGGTGCAGGTTTTATGGCTCATCTGACCTCTATCAGAGGGATGGCCTGCACTTCTCCGATAAGGGGGTGCAAGTGTTAGGCAAAGTATATGAACATGTCCTTCAGGGAAACTAGATAATAGGGTGGGGATGGAATAATTGGCATCGCCATCTCAGGGATATGCCAATAGTGACAGCATAGGCAATAGAACCTCACAGTCAGCAAATAGGGGTAGCAGTAGATCAAGGGGGCAGAGTGGTAGCTCATCCAGAGATGATAGAGCTACTCAACATGAAAAAGCCAAAGAGGGTCATGGAACTTTTGTTAAGTGTATGATGCTTAATGCTCAGAGCATTCGATCCAAATTTGATGAGTTCAAGTGTTATGTTGCTGAGGAGAAACCAGATTTTGTTTGCATTACTGAGGCATGGGCCAGTGAGGGGTATTTTGGGGATAACTTGCAGGACTATGAGATCCAGGGATACAATATGTTTTCATGCAATAGGGGTCCAGCAGTGAAAGGGGGTGGTGTAATGCTGTATGTGAATAGCTTATACAGTTCTCAAAAAGTAGCAGATGGGGTAAAAAATGTGTCTGTGGAGTCCATTTGGCTTGATGTTGCTGTCGGAAAAGGCAACAGCAATAAACTGAGGATAGGAGCTTTGTATCGATCAGGAACCTTGCCACATTCTCAGCAACTGGAGCTCGATAAAGTGATTTGTGAGGAAATTAGTAGAAACTTTCAGAGGAAATGCCTTATTTTTTGGTGACTTTAATCTAAAAGGATATGAAAATGTTGGTGTTGGCTCCCCATCATGTAAACTGTTTAGGAAATGCCTTGAAGAGGACTTGTTCTTACGCCAGTTTGTAACGGAACCAACCAGGCAGGGCTCATTCTTGGACCTTGTCTTCTCAGATTTAAGTGATTTAGTTCAAGACTTGACTGTAGGAGAAACTCTGGGAAGAAGTGACCATAACATAGTAAGATTCAAGGCACAGGTAGCAGGGACAATCAAGGATAATTTGGCAAAGATTCCAAATTTTAACAGGGCAGACTTTAACTGCATGAGAGAGGCTTTAAGTGCCATACAATGGGAAGAAGAATTCTTTCATTTAAATGCCTGTGAAATGTGGGAAAAGTTCAAATCTTACTTGAGGGAAATTCAGATTAGACATGTCCCCCAAAAGCAAAGGCGCAAAAGAAGGGTAGGAAAGCCAGCATGGCTTACACCAGATGTGATGAAAGCAATTAAGGCTAAGAAAGATGCATTTAGAGTATCTAAGGAAGCTTCAAATATCGTAAATCTACGGTCGTATCAAAAATCTAGAGATGCTGTGAGGCAGAAAATCAGAGCAGCAAAGAGAGTAAAAGAATTGGATTTGGCTAGGAACTGTAATGGGGACAGTACAAAGTTCTTTAGTTTCTACAAGCTAAGTAAAGTTTCAAGCACAATTGGTCCACTGGAAGTAAATGGGACTATATTGAGCGAGGATGGTGAGATGGTTGAGGAGCTGAGCAAGCAGTTTAAATCAGTGTTTACAGTGGAGGATGTGACTAATCTGCCAACCGTGAACCACAGTTAAATGACAGGTGGTCAGATGCACGATGTTGATTTCATTGATAGTGATATTGTTTTCAATTATATCAGAAAAATAAAGCCAAACAAGGCAGCAGGACTTGATGGAATTTATGCTAGGGTATTGCGGGAAGCTGAAAAGGAAGTGGCAATTCCACTTAGTATAATATTTTGTAGATCAGTTTCACAAAATGAAATTCCTACAGATTGGAAACGGGCAAATGTAGTTCCTATTTTCAAGAAAGGAGAAAGAGGGAAAGTTGAAAACTATAGGCCAGTAAGCCCTAGTCTGCAATCATCCCTAGGCCACATCCCTAGTCTGCAAGGTACTCGAATCAATTATCAAGGATAGAATAGTTAGTTTTCTGGAAGGAAACAGATTGATTCAAGATACTCAACATGGGTTTAGAAAAGGGCGATCGTGTCTCACAAATCTCCTGGACTTTTTGAATTTTGCTACAGAACAATTTGATCAGGGAAATCAGGTTGATGTAGCATATCTTGACTTTAGTAAGGCCTTTGACAAGGTACCCCATAGACGTTGCATCATCGGTTAATGATGTAGCTTCAGGTCCATGGTATTGCAGGTAGCATCCTAAAATGGATAGAGTTGTGGCTTTCAGATAGACAGTAGAGAGTGATGCTAAATGGTACAAAGTCATCATGGCAAAATGTTCTTAGTGGAGTACCCCAGGGGTCGGTACTGGGGCCACTATTCTTCATTATATATGTGAATAGCATTGAATGTGGCCTAAGCAGTAAGGTTTTGAAATTTGCGGATGATTTGAAGATCTTTAGGGCAATAACAGGGCACAATGAGCAGGTTTCGCTGCAGAAAGACTTAGACGAGCTAGTGAAGTGGTCCGAAAAATGGCAAATGAAGTTTAATTTTGATAAGTGCAAAGTCATGCATGTAGGTAGGCAGCATATGAAGGCTCCATACTTGATGGGTGGCCAAGTACTATCTGTGACTCAGCAGGAGAAGGACTTAGGTGTTATTTTGAACACAAAATTGGGGGCATCAGAACAGACCAAAGAAGCCAGGAAGAAGGCACTAAGAATGCTTGGGGCAATACAGAGGAATGTGTCATACAAAAGTGAGGAGGTCATCAGGAAGCTTTACTGTGCATATGTCAGGCCACATTTGGAATACTGTGTCCAAGCTTGGTCCCCTAGTTATGAGAAAGATTGTTGGCTTTTAGAGAGAGTACAAAAGAGGGCAACAAAAATGGTTAATGGTATAGGCAACCTGGCATATGAGGAAAGATTGAAGAAATTGAATATGTTTTCACTTAGATATAGAAGGCTGAGAGGAGATCTCATTGAGGTTTTTAAATTTGTTCATGGTCAGGAACAGGGATATCTCAGGGAAATGTTTGAATTTAACAGAAATGATGCAATTAGAGGTCATCAATTCAAAATTAAAGTTAATCACAGCAGGACAAGGTTAAGACAGTCTTTCTTCACCAACAGGGTAGTAGAACACTGGAACCAGCTGCCAGGAACCATTGTCAGTAGCAACACACTGAACATCTTTAAAAACGGCATAGACAATCATTATAAGAATAGGGGGCTTGTTTTTCTGTATTCCAGGGAGGGTTGATCGACAGGGAGGAGTTGGGAGTTGAGAGGAGCTTGAAATTGTTGAGTGTGTTATGCAATAGCAAGTGAGTCTCTTATTAAGTCTAAACGCTTTATAACTTTATATAGGGTGTACCTAGCAGTGGATTCAGCACCTTCCCTCGGGATGTGATACTGATGAGATTGTCTATGGTAGCACAATGGGTATGATGGGAGGAGTTTGTAATTGTTGAGTGTATTATGCAATAGCAAGTGAGTTTCTTATTAAGTCTGAACGCTTTATGAATTTGTGTGGGGTGTGCCTAGCAGTGGATTCGACACCTTCCTTCGGGATGTGATGCTGATGAGATTGTCTATGGTGGCACGATGGGTGTGATGGGAGGAGCTTGTGATTGTTGAGGGTGTTATGCGGTAGCAAGTGAGTGGTGCTAGATAGGCTGGGATATATAGCTTCCTAGGAACTTGGGATAAGGGATTGATTGGGGTGGGAGTATGTACATTCCTAGTACCTTTTCTAGATAGGCTTAACCCAGATGGGCCCCTGTGGCTCTTATTAAGCCTTAATACTTTATGACTTTTATTACTTTTATGATTATATTACGCATTATTTAGCACTTAATTAAATTTCGCGATATCGCATTCATTCCTACGTGCAATTTGTATATTCCATGACTTTATTTTTTACGAAGAACCTAAAGCAGTGCAGTATTAATTCGCCATCCATTGAAGTTAAGCAAACGGCGGTATGAAACATAATTATTAAACATGTGCTGGACACGAAATTCTTCCGTTTCATTCTAGGCATATCTCGTCAAAGTGCAGTGTTTTTTTTTAGACTTCGACATCAAAATTCCTTTCCTAGTACCATTTAGTAATATATACAACTGGTATGGACTGTCTGAGTTTCTGTTGAAAGGGGAAAAAACGCTTGATGAAACATGTGTGATACTATTGTATTATTTAACTAGATAAATAATACAAAAACGTTTGTAATACATTGTTGAAGCAATGTATAAATAATACATTGTTCCTAAGAACGTGAGAGTTTGGGATTTAAAACTGCTTATTATGAAACAGCATGATATTTATCAGGTTAGCACAGCTTTTTTGCAACGTCTCCCTACTTAGCAGAATTACCCCATAGCATTTAACCGCTCTCACCACACGCGGGCGGATTAGAACGATGGTGGACATTTTCAGCGGGGTCGGTTTACATATTCGAAAACCGTGCCGTGCTTCAGTGATGGTACACGAATCCATCGTCATTCTATTGTAATATTGTTGAGGAGTGAGACAATTTGGATGGGTGCAGAACGGCCGCTATATGTAGTACATTCGGCATGTACTACATTCAGCAGAATCCATTCATAGCCGCTCCATGTAATACCACATCTAACAGCTATCCTACGTTTTTCTTACATTATTGCATGCAGAAAATAACATTAATCATTGGATTGTATGTTGACGAATTTTTTCTACTCTTATGACATCCGAGCTAACTCAATGCCTCCCTCCAGAGATGTATGAATTTTCATACGTCCAGTTGTTCATTGATGTTGGTACAGGAGATAAAAGCATTACACCACTGCAATGCAGCGGTGTAGTGCAGTACAGTGCAGTGTAATGCAATGCACTGGCGACAACACGTGCTTTCACAAGGAGACGAAATTGGGTAGGATACAGAAGCAGAGGAAGTGGTTCAAAACACACCCACACACATACACACATACACACACACACACACGCACACCGTTAATGTATCCATGCCATTTGATCTGGTAAACGGTCCCGGTTCGTGCAAATTGGTTGGTCATTGTTAGCGAGAGTTCTCAAAAGTATGACATTGAAGTCGGTTCAGCTTTGGTTCAATATAAATTCCCGGAATGCCGGTCGCACCGAACTTCACACGATCGACTTCGTGTGGGCAGAAAGTTCTAGAATGACCCTGGTCCTGGAAAGTGAAGTCCAGGACTGGAAGTACACCGGGCCCAATGAGCGTTACTTGCGCTGCTGATACTGCTGTAATCCAAGATACAAAATATGGAATTAAATGCTGTTCCATCTTCAAATAATTATAAGTGGATTCACACAAAGAATTATCGATGGGCCGGTTGCATTTCGTGCTGAAGCAATACAAACTAAAAGCGTTGTAAAATATTGTAAATTAAGTTTGATTGTATCCCCTTGAAGAAATAACCTAGCTGCACATAAATATGAATATCTCGCTTGCCAAATAGTGCACGAAATATACCATAACATAATAATGTATGCCATACTGCATATGACGTACACCCAACAACTTGGTTTCCTTAATGGAAGTGTGTAATTTTTTTCTCAAGTAATTAATCGAGTTGTCAATCAATCTGAATTAAGCAAGCAAGGAGGAAATGTGCAAAGACGATTACTATTATTTTAGGATAAGAGAATGCTTCGTTGACATCATAAACCACTTCCCATTTCGCTACACTCACTGCTATCGAGCTCCTTCCAGCCTTTCTAGCTCATTCTGTGTTGCTGAAGTTCAAAATCAATAGCGATCAATTGCTTCTTGTCGACAGGAGTCCAGTGGTAGCCTGCTCACTGAACTGCCAGTGTTGTTTGTCCGACTGAGGCATGAAATGCAATGACAGCATAGACCAGTCTCTCACTTCATGGCTGCAGGGTAAATGGTCACGTGGCGACCGCAAACGCGAATTCCTGTCCTTGGACACCGGTCAATGCTGTGGTCAATCTGGCATACTGCCACGTAACGCCCATCTGTGAAACGGTGCAGCATTCCCTGCCAATAATTGTTGTGCAGCTGCACAGCCTACGTTCCTATGGACTAGCCACAACAAGGGTATACATGAAAATAATTTGGTGACCGACAGAACAATGCACACGCATCGTTCGGCTTCTGTCGCTCTAGCGATTGATTGATTTATTTATTGATTATTTGGGATTACGGACGCGCCGACCACAGGATCACTTAGCGCCCATTCGTTCTAGCGAGGTCAAGCCGGGACGCAATCCAGAAGTGGAGGTGCATCGGTTCTAACTCGACTCTTGACGGTTCACCGTAAACCGATCCGCATCCTGACTCGGCCAAACTCCAACAGGGCAGGTCCACCGTGCCGTGATCTGGCTTGCCCTGGACAGATGCGTCGTGGCTCACATTGAACCCAGGACGACCGCTCATTGACTCGGTCCAGGAGGGGATCCCCAGTGACATCAGCTGACCTGACCTGGCCGTGCCGCGCCCGCTCGTGAGACGCGCGGCGTGACTCGGCAGACCGCCCGGTAACCTGTCCATATCAGTCAGAGCCTAGCCAAGAGGCCTCAGCTGACCGGGCGGCGGCCGCGCTTAGTCGACGTCCGATCGGCGCCGACCAACAGCAGCCGCAGCCGGCGGTGACCGGACCAGCTGGCGGTGACCGGACCAACCGGCGGTGACCGGACCAACCGGCGGTGACCGGACCAGCCGGCGGTGACCGGACCAACCGGCGGTGACCGGACCAGCCGGCGGTGACCGGACCAACCGGCGGTGACCGGACCAGCCGGCGGTGACCGGACCAACCGGCGGTGACCGGACCAGCCGGCGGTGACCGGACCAACCGGCGGTGACCGGACCAGCCGGCGGTGACCGGACCAGCCGGCGGTGACCGGACCAACCGGCGGTGACCGGACCAACCGGCGGCGGCCGGCGCCGCGTCGGCCCGTCGGTCGCGACGGCCGACGCGGCGTCAGTCGGCCGCGCCGGTCCGGCTCGTTAACCATAAACGGCGCGCCGGCCGTCCGGCGACAGTCGTTCGGCACAGACGCCGCCGGACGACGGCCGACGGCTGTCGCGCGCGTCGACGTCGATGTTTACGACGCCGCCGCCGCCGCGTCGGTGGGCCGACGCGCGCGCATGGATCACGCCCCTGCGGCTCGCCGGCCGGCCGGTGCTGTGGCGATGGTGCCGAGCGCCACCACTGTGTACGCTGTCCTGACTACCCCCGGGCCATGTATCGAAGCGGCGCTGCGGCCGGATTATGACCCCCGAGAAGCCACGTCTCGTGGTGCGGCGGCGCATTCCTCCGATAGCTGAACAGACCGGAACAGGTCGCTGACATTCACGTGTGGATGATGACGGATCGGTGCCGTATGATGTAAATATGATGTAATATGAATAATTCAGATAACACATGGAAAACATGCCAGCAGAGCAGCCAGGACGGACGGTCGGGAGAACCTTGTGCGTGCGACTTTAGGCTGCTTTGAAACTTCATTTCCGACGACTAAAACACAAACATAATGGAGTATTGTGAATGACGCTCTCGCTAAAGCGACATACGAGAGACTGCCGGGATACCGGCATGCGAGAGACTACCCGGATACCGGGACACTAGAGACTACCCGGATACCGGGACACGAGGGATTCCCGGGCACGCCAAGGATGTGGACCTTTCGCCATCGATCCCTGACGCAGTACATTGAGCAGACGCGTTCACACCGCGGCACGGTAGCTCCACACAGACGGCATCAGTCCCCTACTTCCCCACCGAGCTCGCAGAGGGCGCGGGCACCTCTCTGCCGGCGACAATCATCCTGAAAGACACCGCGATCACAGAGTGGCGGCCGAGCCGCCCGGCCAGATTCATCTCGTGCGCCGTTAACGCCGCGGGGCGGCCGATGCGGCGCGGCACGCCGCTTGTAAAAACGTCCGGCAAACGGCGGCGCGGTACTCCGGCGATTTCCCCGCGGGCCGCCGCGGCCGCTTTATAGATTTTCGCCGTGGAATATCTAATCGCGCAGAAATCCAAACTATCGCCGTTCACGTCCGGCTGCGTGATTTACGCGCTGGCTTTGGCCGGCATTAATATCCAGATCGAAGGCGAACGGTCAGCAAGACATGAGCAGGACGCCCTCCATCTCTCTCACTCTCTCTCTCTCTCTCCCCTCTCTCTCTCTCCCCCCCCCTCTCTCTCTCTCTCTCTCTCTCTCTCTCTCTCTCTCTCTCTCTCTCTCTCTCTCTCTCTCTCTCTCTCTCTCTCTCTCTCTCTCTCTCTCTCTCTCTCTCTCTCTCTCTCTCTCTCTCTCTCTCTTTCTCTCTTTCTCTCTTTCTCTCTCTCTCTCTCTCTCTCTCTCACCGACGGCGCGCCTTCGCCGTACCGGAGACGGAGCTGGGCTGCCTCGAGGGACGCTGGACGCAGCTAACCGCGCGTGTACGGCAGAGGATCGGAGTACGTCGGCTACGGCAACGTCATTCGCAAAGTGACAGGGTCGCAGAGGGCGGCTCTGCAGTCGTGCAGTAACTGCCAGCACACGTGACTTGCGTCGCCGGTCAGATTCAGACTGCAGTAATTGCCTGCGGACGTGACGCGAGTCGCCGTTCAGACTCAGACATGGACGTCGTGCATGCTCATGTCGGTCCGCCATCCCGCAAGACACGCTTCAAGAGCTGCAGAACTTGACAATTTTAGATGTCGCATCTTTTGTCGTCTGTCTATATCAACAGCTTAATACTTTGTGGATTAATTACCTTGATATATCTTCCTGTCTTTATACGACTCATAATGGTAGTATGAATACAGAGCTCTTCTTCACGTGTTCTGCTGACTGACCGTGCAGATAGAAGAGCCGCATAATTGTTTGTTTCTTTTTGAAGATAATTCCCTGTTTTAGTACGACGCGATACGATATAAGACACGTTGTAAAAGCTGGATATGGGAAGGTGCGGGGGGGGGGGCAGGGATGAGCGAACCCAAAATGAAGTCGCCTGAGACGTGGGACATGACGTTCGTAGCTGAACACTGCTAGTTTGTCAACCAGTTGGTGGGATGATGCGTCTGTCAGAAACCGGCATCGTTTACGGCTAAATGCGAAGGGAACCATTGTCTGAAGCGACGCGTAGTTTTGGACGACATCCAAATCCAAATCCAATCTGGTATGCAAGATGTCCGGCATGACCCGCCTTCCCGGCCAAGATGTGCCGCATGCCCCTCCTTCCCGGCCAAGATGTGCCGCATGCCCCGCCTTCCCGGCACGCATAAGCTACACGTATTTAAATGCTAATTTCCCCTTCCTTTGCAAAACTTGGCATACATTCACAATAACGATCGTACAGTTGATGTGTTGATCACATTAGTCCCGCGGTTAATATTAAGTTCCGACATTTCAAATAAATATCAAATGTACTGGTAATTTGGTTCCATGGAATCAGATAAATGATGAATCGTTGCCACTTCAGACGAAAACACATCAATGATGCATGAGCGAGCCGAGCTCGAAAAATATAACTAGCCAACGAAGGAAGACCGCAAATTATGACCTCATTTGGGGAAACATAATCTGGGCAGGCACCGACCTAGTTCATCGAAGACGTGAGGAATGTGGGGAATTGCCTTACCTCGGTGCCGTCTCACTCTTCACCAGCCATTCCTCAGCGGAGTCGTACATCCATCGGCGATCCCTCAAAAGTCCCTCAGCGACACACCCTCGAGCACATCTTGGAATAGCTAAGTGCCGGAACAAAGCGCGCCCGTATAAATCTGCACATCTTTCGAGACGAGACGAGCGGACAGAGCGGCTGCCGGCGGCCGGAGGTCTGCTCGCTCTGCCGCGGAGTCGTCTGAAGAGCACGTCTGAGGAGCACGCCGGCCTCGGGGGCACGCCGCTGGGCCGCCACTCTGACGGAGTGACGGGCACCATATCGGCCCACTTAACTATTCCGACCGGCACGTGGTGGGGCCAGTGCGGCGACTAATGAGCCGCTTTGACGGCGCAGAGGGCCGGCCGCCGCCACCTCCGCGGCGCAGCGCTGTTTAGTCACGTGTTTGTCGGTGACAGGCGGCGGAAATTTCGCCGTCGCCGGCGACGCAGCAGACGACGGCGTCACGCGGTTGGGCCGGCGCCAGGCGCGTGACGTCGGCGGCGGCGGCGGCGTCACGCGCCTGGATCGACAGAGAACTCGACCCGCACTCCGTCGACGTCTACACGCGTCATCGATTATTCGTCACACACACATCGGCGCTCATTCGCGAGGACTGAAGATGGAGCGGCGGCGGCGGCATTCTTCAGGTCCAGCAAATGTATCACTTCCGTTCGGCTGTTCCGTTCTGTGCGCGCTTCTGTGATGCGCCGGACCGCCCCCCCATTCAGGCGCATCGTGGCCCATTGATTTCTGTCGGCAACTGCAGCTCCCTGTCGGCGTGTCATCACATCGTGGCCCGGCGACGCGACTACAGCGCGACTCAGTCGGCCCTCTGGCGGTAATGGACGGCCGGCCGCGACGCCATTGTCCCGCCGTCCGCATCGGCACTGGCGTCCGACACCGCTGTGACGTCACGACCAGCCAGAGCCTGCCACTGCGGTACAGCATCCCCGGCGGCGTCGGCGGCATCGTACCGGCAGCAGCACGGGCCGGGCCACAGCGGCGCTCTTGTGTCCCGCGCGCCGGAGCAGACTGGTCGGCTCCGTGTGATGAGATCGGCGCGGACGGCGGAGCAGCGACCCCACGCCGCCAGCAGCACATTCTGAGAGCCACTCCGCGCCACCGCCGCCACCACCGCCGCCGCCACCGCTGTCGCCACCGCTGTCGCCACAACTGGCGCCACAGCTGCCGCCACAGCTGCCGCCACAGCTGCCAGCACAGCTGTCGCCACCGCTGCCGGCACAGCTTCCACCACAGCTGTCACCACCGCTGCTCCACCGCTGCCAGCACAGCTGCCAGCACAGCTGCCGCCACTGCTGCCGGCACAGCTGCCGCCACGGCTGCTCTGCTCAGGCGCGACACCCGCTGGTTATACACGCCACTGGATGCCGCCACAGCTGCCAGCACAGCTGCCGCCACGGCTGCTCTGCTCAGGCGCGACACCCGCTGGTTATACACGCCACTGGATGCCGCCACAGCTGCCGCCACAGCTGCCGCCACAGCTGCCACCACAGCTGCTCTGCCACAGCCCGCTGGTTATACACGCCACTGGATGCCGCCACAGCTGCCGCCACAGCTGCCGCCACGGCTGCCTCCACGGCTGCTCTGCTCAGGCGCGACACCCGCTGGTTATACACGCCACTGGATGCCGCGTCTCAGGCCAAGACCATGCCAAAGCACCAGACGTCCAGCATGTAGCTCGTGGAGTGCTGGACGCCTATGCAGTGCCGCAAATTCTTGTCGCACAGGCCTTCCCGAATGAACTCATGTAATGTTTGCATTACGACCATATTAGTAAGTAGTTATCAACTGCTAGCTGCTCCATAGCAGAATTCCGCTACGAAATGTTGAGCTGTGATGGGGGTGAATTCATAAAAGGAGGCATAACAAGAGTAATGAGTGTTTCATGCTATATTCTGTGTTGTATAAGAAATAATATGGTCCACGAGCAACGTAGATGGGTAGACAAAGTTTAAGACAAAGGTAGTTTTTTTTAACGGATATTGGTAGTTTACAGTTCACACATGTGTCATTCGGTGGACACCATCTGGCCGGAGCTCCCTATCGCTCTCCGAACAATTTACGACACATATAACAGCACACACCCTCCTACCAATAATAGGGACATCGGCATCAAATTATGTCACCGGGCCCCTGGGGCAATTCCGTCAAAAGAAACGGCCCAACTCGAAATTATCTCAACAAAGTGGTGCCTTCATCTATAAAAAGACTCCCGCGTTCGGTTCAAATCAGCATCAATCAGCGCCTCAAATTTGTGGCTGGATCGATAATGTCGTGCGTCGTAACACCCTCCCTGCCCGGCCGGGAGTCTTCCCAGCCCGGACACCAGCTAGTAGCAGCGAGGCACCGAGACGGCTCGACCCGAACGTCACGTGATCAGCCGCGTGTCGCGGCCGCACCACTCGGCCGGGTCACGTGACATCGCGGCGAGGCCAATGACCCGGTCGGTGGACGATGACTGACGCGAGCGGGTGGGTGGTGGCGGCGGTGAGGCGCGACCGGAGGTAGTGAACAGGTGTCGCCCGCGCCGCTCGGGAAGCGCCGCCGCCAGCTGGCTTTGGAGACGCTCAGCTAATTAAGACGAACACCCTCCAAGGGAGCACGCATTATTCAGAAATGCCAGGAATCGCAGAGAACAAAGAAAGCGTCTATTTGAGGAGGCCAGAACAAACACGGGATAGCTTACTTGCAACACGAAAATGCTTTGGATAGAGCCTATAGCGACGATAACGTGCATACATCACCTATAATTGGATGGCAGCGTGCGGCGAAGACAATTACACACACAGAGAACAACGTCGAGATGTAGCAGATGCAAGCAAATAAGCCGGGCCCGTAGACTACTTCCATTTCTCCCTATTCGATCCAATTATGGGTACTTTTGACCATTAGTGACTGCGACATTAGATCCCTCTCACCGCCAATAAACTTCAGCAATTGCTATGCATTCACTTATATTCAGTACGTTAGCTGAACATGCTTGCATAGCATCTACTCTGATTCACTGCCAAACGATAACATTTGCGAAGCAAATAACCTCGAACAGTTTGCAGTCAAAACACACGAACATGGGCCAAAACTCAGAGCTGTTCATTCAAGACCCAGGCCTGCTGCTGAACATACACGTGAACTTTCGCTCAACCTACTAAGTGGATCCCCTCTTATACCCATGATTTAAAAGGGAAATGTCACGTAAAGGAGCGGGATGCTTCTCCACACATGTCAGGCGCACACACCTGTGACATTCACCATGCCAGGCGCACACACCTGTGGCCATTCACCATGCCAGGAGCACACACCTGTGGCCATTCACCATGCCAGGCGCACACACCTGTGGACATTCACCATGCCAGGCGCACACACCCGTGGCCATTCACCATATGAGGCGCACACACCTGTGACATTCACCATGCCAGGCGCACACACCTGTGGCCATTCACCATGCCAGGAGCACACACCTGTGGCCATTCACCATGCCAGGCACACCGTACCATCACCATGTCAGGCGCACCACCTGACCATTCACCATGTCAGGCGCACACACCTGTGACCATTCACCATGTTAGGCGCACACACCTGTGGCCATTCACCATGACGGGCGCACACACCTGTGGCCATTCACCACCGACAGCATTTAACGAGACAGTAGTGTCTCGAGTAGACATTCGAGTAGAGTTTAAAATATCGAGTGGACACACGTCAGGTGCCATGGGGGCGACCTTTAACGGGTGGACACGTCAGGTGCCATGGGGGCGGCCTTTAACGGGTGGACACCCGTCAGGGGTCATGGTGGCGGTATTCACGTGGTTCTAAAAGTGGCCTGCCAGACCCGGCTTACGTCGCAGCCGATGCGACACGTGTGACGCGCGGCTGTTTTATGGTGTTTCGGTGTGTCATGGCGCGTCGACTACATGAGCATACACGCCACTGTCGGCAGATTTAGGGTTCATGACCTGCCTCCGCCGACTGTCGACCGTGACACGTCAGACATGATGTGCCAGCGTGGGCTGATGTGTCTGATGTACCGAACTGAACACTGGCACCGACGCTTACCATCATGTGAACACTAGTCAAACGTGTCACGAGACAGGGCATGCGGGACATCACTGAGCGCATCATCACCACGCCAGCATGCTACCGACGATTACGACCCGTCGGAGCGCCCAAACGCGGCCCGTAAACTCAGCCTGTCAATCTGACTCCAGATGAGCTAAGCAGCCATTTTACATCCACTGGCGCACAAACTCGGGACGCTGACGAGACTGAGCTGACAGGCAAGGCGAGGCTGTTAGCCGTTCTGACCATCCGCATCTGAATGCCAGACTCACATGTGTAGATACTGGCTCCTTCGACATCACACCGGTGACGCTTGACCAGCTCCAGCATGTCGTATTTGATCTGCCTAACAACAAATCTGGCATAGAAGATGACACACTCATTACTATTTCAAAGCTTTGTTTCAACGTCATTGGCCACCTTTTACTACGCATCACTAACTCTAGCATCGTCACCGATATAGTGATCGCCAGTTGGAAAAGTACCGTGAGCATTCCTCTTCATAAAGGAAACGACACTTCCAAATCATCAAATTTCGTCCAATTACTATTGCTCTGGTGATATGCAAAATTGTAGAGAAAAGTGTGCACCAGCAGCCGATCGTCTCTCACTCTCCATGGCATGCCGAACAACACGGCTTCATGGAATGTCATTTTACTACGGTTGCCCTTATATCTGTCATTTGATGAGATTCTAACAAGCATGGACTGCTCCGAAAGTTCGCTCTTAACCCTTCTATATTTGAGTCTCTGTTCGATGGCATGGGCCATTCTGCTCTGGACCTGCTCTGGACCTCATGGACCATTCTGACAACTGCTCATGAAGCTTCAGCAACTCCAAATTTCGACCGGATGGTTTAAGAGTGACCTCTAAGCCACACAACGGGTCAGAGTGGGTGAGTACTCTCCGAACCTCAAAATATCAATATTGGTACGTTCCAAGAATCGTTTTTAGGGTTCGTACTGTACAGCATAACCAGCAACGACATCACTTGCATCAGTCCATCACCCCATCAGTCATCAACGGCTCCCGCGTCACTACTGCGCACCATGCTGACAACACGCATGCGGCAATCACTGGTTCGCGCAGCTCCCTGGGCTACAGATAGTTTTAGACGAAGTACTGGATACAACGTGTACTTGATTTCTCCAGCATGACATAATGGTCAGTGCAAGCAAAACCGAGCTACTGTTATGCGGTGACCGTTGCCAACTAATCCAAATCCAAGATCCACCATCGATCAAGTTCACGAACCAACTGCTGCAGTTTTTTTTAGAACGCAAAATATTGGCGTGGTCATGGACCCAGAACTCTTGTGGGAAGAGCACGTTAATCATGCTACCGACCGATGCCTTGGCATTGTGATAGCTTTGATGCATTCTAGGCATCTCCTGCCCCCAGCCTCTTACCAAGGATTATCGACGTCCGTGTGTTGTCTCACATTAGACACTGTGTGCAAGTGTACGGTAGCGCCAACCGAACACGCATTGCAAAGTTGCAAACAGTCTTGAACTTTTCCGACAAGGGTTATCTCAGGTCGTCGCAAATGAGTCCACATTTGATGTGACGATACGGCTAGGACGGTTTTGTGCACCCAAGTTTGCATCGTATTTCGACTTGTCTCACTCATAGTATGTTCACGAATGTCAGATTCATGTATTCACGTACTCATGTACGTCACAGCTGAACGTTCGAGTGAGTCTGATAAACCTGCTGCACTGCGTTCAGTCCCGACACACAACTGCGAACATGTGGTCCGAGGCACTAGGTAGCCGCATCACCTGTCTCTACTCCGGGCCAGAAGCAATCATGGCAAGCGGCCATACGTGTGTCGCGCGGCACAATCACACAACCAGCAGGCCATATGTGTGTCGCGCGGCACAATCACACAACCAGCAGGCCATACGTGTGTCGCGCGGCACAATCACACAACCAGCAGGCCATACGTGTGTCGCGCGGCACAATCACACAACCAGCAGGCCATACGTGTGTCGCGCGGCACAATCACACAACCAGCAGGCCATATGTGTGTCGCGCGGCACAATCACACAACCAGCAGGCCATACGTGTGTCGCGCGGCACAATCACACAACCAGCAGGCCATACGTGTGTCGCGCGGCACAATCACACAACCAGCAGGCCATATGTGTGTCGCGCGGCACAATCACACAACCAGCAGGCCATATGTGTTCGCGCGGCACAATCACACAACCAGCAGGCCATATGTGTGTCGCGCGGCACAATCACACAACCAGCAGGCCATATGTGTGTCGCGCGGCACAATCACACAACCAGCAGGCCATATGTGTGGCGCGGCACAATCACAAACCAGCAGGCCATATGTGTCGCGCGGCACAATCACACAACCAGCAGGCCATATGTGTGCGCGGCACAATCACACAACCAGCAGGCCATACGTGTGTCGCGCGGCACAATCACACAACCAGCAGGCCATACGTGTGTCGCGCGGCACAATCACACAACCAGCAGGCCATACGTGTGTCGCGCGGCACAATCACACAACCAGCAGGCCATACGTGTGTCGCGCGGCACAATCACACAACCAGCAGGCCATACGTGTGTCGCGCGGCACAATCACACAACCAGCAGGCCATACGTGTGTCGCGCGGCACAATCACACAACCAGCAGGCCATACGTGTGTCGCGCGGCACAATCACACAACCAGCAGGCCATATGTGTGTCGCGCGGCACAATCACACAACCAGCAGGCCATACGTGTGTCGCGCGGCACAATCACACAACCAGCAGGCCATACGTGTGTCGCGCGGCACAATCACACAACCAGCAGGCCATACGTGTGTCGCGCGGCACAATCACACAACCAGCAGGCCATACGTGTGTCGCGCGGCACAATCACACAACCAGCAGGCCATACGTGTGTCGCGCGGCACAATCACACAACCAGCAGGCCATACGTGTGTCGCGCGGCACAATCACACAACCAGCAGGCCATACGTGTGTCGCGCGGCACAATCACACAACCAGCAGGCCATATGTGTCGCGCGGCACAATCACACAACCAGCAGGCCATACGTGTGTCGCGCGGCACAATCACACAACCAGCAGGCCATACGTGTCGCGCGGCACAATCACACAACCAGCAGGCCATACGTGTGTCGCGCGGCACAATCACACAACCAGCAGGCCATACGTGTGTCGCGCGGCACAATCACACAACCAGCAGGCCATACGTGTGTCGCGCGGCACAATCACACAACCAGCAGGCCATATGTGTGTCGCGCGGCACAATCACACAACCAGCAGGCCATATGTGTGTCGCGCGGCACAATCACACAACCAGCAGGCCATACGTGTGTCGCGCGCACAATCACACAACCAGCAGGCCATATTGTGTCGCGCGGCACAATCACACAACCAGCAGGCCATATGTGTCGCGCGGCACAATCACACAACCAGCAGGCCATACGTGTGTCGCGCGGCACAATCACACAACCAGCAGGCCATACTGTGTCGCGCGGCACAATCACACAACCAGCAGGCCATACGTGTGTCGCGCGGCACAATCACACAACCAGCAGGCCATATGTGTGTCGCGCGGCACAATCACACAACCAGCAGGCCATATGTGTGTCGCGCGGCACAATCACACAACCAGCAGGCCATATGTGTTCGCGCGGCACAATCACACAACCAGCAGGCCATACGTGTGTCGCGCGGCACAATCACACAACCAGCAGGCCATACGTGTGTCGCGCGGCACAATCACACAACCAGCAGGCCATATGTGTGTCGCGCGGCACAATCACACAACCAGCAGGCCATACGTGTGTCGCACGGCACAATCACACAACCAGCAGGCCATATGTGACGGTCTTTCCAACGTGTCGTAAAGACTGTGTTTAACACCAAAATCCGCAACGTCATACTTGCCGTCATACTAGACTTATCTCATCATGCATCGTCTGTGCTTGTGCGAGTGTGAGCTATGCGCGTTGCGTGCTTGTGTATGCATGTTTGTGTGCACTTGTGTTTGTGTCGCGTGTTTGTATGCATACTTTGACATGCACTTCACTATCAACTCTGTAGTGACGATGGTCGGAGAATAACCGTCATTTTGTGGACCGACCTAATCGCGTGCAATAAATGAATGAATAAATGATCCCGCCGTGTCCGCGACTCCTATACTCCTCTGGCGGTCGTATCGGAAGGCAACAAGAGGCTCCATCTTCGGTCCATCATCCATGCATCGTCCACTGCACAGTCGAGTCCATCTGGGACGGACTGTGTAGTGGACAGCCGTCGGGACCGGCCCGACGCTCCGCCGCCGGCCAGAGGCGACACTGAACGCCAACACACCGCCGACGAAACGCCGCCACCAAACCGATCCTTGATGACTTCCTGCCGCCGCTTCCTGTCAACAGTGCGCCGCCGCCGGCGGCAAAATACCACCACCGCCGCGCCGCCGACCTCAAGTCGGCACGTCGCAGACGGCGGGTCGGCCACCGAGCTGCTCTGCCGCGCCGCAGACCTCAAGTCGGCACGTCGCAGACGGTGGGTCGGCGACCGAGCTGCTCTGCCGCGCCGCAGACCTCAAGTCAGCACGTCGCAGACGGCGGGTCGGCCACCGAGCTGCTCTGCCGTGCGGCTCCCCGCGGGCGCGCCGGCAGACAGCCGGTCCAGAATGCCAATAACCACGAGTGGCGGACACCGACGACACGTTTTCCGCCTGACCGCCGCATAAAGACGCGCACCGCACGCACCCTCTGTTTGCCCTCGATCGCGGTCGGCGAGGGCGGCCACGGCCGGTCGACGTGGGGTCCCGCTACGCGCTCGCACACCCTAGTGGGCGATGGTGACCCCCCTCCCCCCTCCTACACCACAGCCAGCTGGCCGCACCTCACGCACAGGCGCGCAGCGAAGCCGAGAACCACGCCTCCCAGCTATGATCATCCTACGAACCGACCCCGAGCTGCAATAGTTGCTGCGTAGCTCAGAACAGCCACACATCATAATTAGCCGCACCCTCCTCTTACACAGCGGTTAGATGACACGGTTCGTGTAAATACAGTTTACCCGTTGATCATTTATGCTCTTTATTGCTTTGTTTTCTTTTCATAGCAAGTTCGGGCATGGCCACCCACCCGACTCCGGCCGTGGTCACGCCGCACGACCTTGCACGACCTCCTGACCTCCCCCAATAGTTCGGCCGTGGTCACGCCGCACGGCCTATCCACCTCCCACAACAGCATCGCCGCAATGCTCGATAATAACAATCGATGCTTCATTTCACAATAGAGCGGTTGCCTCATCATCACCGTCGCCGGCTCTATCAGTTGTCGGCCGCAGGGCAACGAAAACACACACCACTCGAGGTGCGAACCCTCGATCATCTACTCCACTCTCGAGCTCACAACACCGCTATTGTTTGTTTATTCAGTGATTCTGGACGCACTTCATCCACGATCACGGCTAATGGCGCCGCCCGCACTGTTTCGCTGGTGGGCCGCGGGTTTCGGAAATGTCCTGAGTGATGCGAGTGTTGAACCCAGGACCCACACGCGGCTGGCGACGGCGGCGCGCCGTCGTACTCACGTAGATGACCAGGTCCTTGGGGTTGTGCGCGTTGGTGCCGCACACGTACAGCCGACTGCCGTCCCCCATCGGCTGGATCACGCGCACGTGGTTCCGACAGTCGTAATGCTGAAACAGGCGCGGTCGTTAGAGCGGTCGTGCCGTCACCCACAGCGACGGGTGCGTGCGGGGGACGCTGTTGTCTCGGCGGTCAGACGGGAGGCGCATCGCATCCGGAGGACAGCCGTCGGCTCGACTTTTCCAGCGTTACGGTGTAGAACGCGAGACGTTCTCTAGCAATATGCTTCCATCCCCCACACAACGAAAAGCCAGGCAACTGAAACCATACCCACAACAATGCACACACAATACACCTGTATACAGAACATACAGAGATAGTGAGAACGGGCACAGCTACACCAAGTGATACTCTCATCGCATGTAAGACGAGGGGTGACAAACTCAGAACATACAGAGTTCAATGGTGAGGACGGTACACCGAGTGATACTCTTATCGCATATAAGACGAGGGGTGACAAACTCAAACCGAGAATGTGCTCGGCGTACACTTTCTATGAACGACCAGTAAGTTATCAATACATGTGACACTAATTGACATACGCGAATGACACATCACAATGTGACATAAATGACATAATTAAGCAGCCCAAGCTGCACGCTGATTAGCCAGCTGTTAGCCACTTCACTGAACCCTCGTCAGCATCGGGCACTTCGTCACATCCGAAGGTACACAGCGCAGGCTGGCACGACCCTCGAAGGTGGGCACGACTCGCACCATGGAAATTCCATACAGAACCACCTATGGAAACGATACAAAAACCAGCGTGCGTGTTTTGAGTCGATAAATTACGCGACTAGGATCCCGTTTGGCCACCTGAGACCAATGTTGACCTTCCAGGTTGGGTCAAAGGGAAAATTGTGACAACACATCGCGGATTGTCATGTTTAGTCGTAAACTGTATAAATGTTATAAGAAGTAAAGTTAAATTGATTACCCAAGTCTCTTAGGATATTGCGAGTCAAACAAGGCGCAATCGTTTGAACGCAAAAGGCAATGACTAGGTCAGGTCGCAGGATCAACCTGAGCTTTAGACATAAAATAATATTGCGGATAATTTTCAATTGTAGGAGACTGATTGGTGAAAACAGGAGAATTATGAAAGTAAAATTATAAACGAATGGAGTGAATAACTGTTACTTCAGATCGAACTTTTTTGCGCTATCATTCCACTATTTTCACCACCAGAATGATTAGTTTCAACATATCTGGGAAAAACATCAATGCAGTTTAATTCAGGACCTACAATTAGCAGAGAGCAACTAAAAATCCCGCAAAAGTCATTCCACGTCATCACATATCAATTGCATTGGATGACCTTGACTAAATTACTGACCTGTCATCCCGTCAGAGTTACGTCGTCAACTACCACTGAACACCGAACAATGGTTACTCGGCGTGATAATGTGGTGTGTGTGGCTGCCAAACCAGCTATGAAGTGAGGTGTTTGTGGCTAGCATACCAGCTCTGAAGTGTAGTGTGTGTGGCTGCAATACCAGCTCTGAAGTGTGGTGTGTGTGGCTGCCATACCAGCTCTGAAGTGTGGTGTGTGTGTGTGTGTGTGTGTGTGGCGGAGTGGTCAAATTTCATCATTCGTCCCATCAATCATTCGTCCCCCGGGCGTGAGCTATGTCGGAATCGCCTGTTCGGATCCACTCGTCTCCGGAGCTATTCTCGTTCGGCACACACCACCGTGGACTCAGACAAGCACTGCTGCTGCTTTAGTGATAATGTGCACAGCAGGAAATATTCCTGAACTTTCTCTATCAGTCGAGTGGGGTGCATAATTCACAAATATCAACATATAATCTCATGTTCAACGCGGAAATCCGCAGTTCCGTTGAAAACGTCCGGTGCTCACCTACGTCATAGCCCGTGATCGACATGACGTCGATACACTATTTTGACGAAATGATGCGGAACGGACGCCATGGTAGCTAATGAAATCTTGGTGGCGATCGAAACAGCCCGGAGGCTTTGTTCCAACATATTTCTAAGGTCGCATCAACCTTTCCCTTCCTCCCTGCCTTGGCGGTCGGCGAAGGGAGTATCAACTTTCTTCGCAAGACGGTCGATGCCGCGCTTCGTTACTTCGAACAACATACATATATTAAGCACATGGAACGCTAAGCGGGACACTACTATGCTTGTCATCGTTAAAGTACGCCACGCTACCAACAATCAGCATCAAATTGCGTTCATGATTCAGGCGTTCGCTCGCGCAGGTCGTATGTCGCACGGTGGTCAGCTGTCACAACAGGCAGACGGCGGTCACGACAATCTGTTGAACATACGCTGACATGTACCACACTCATATTTTCCGGCGGGGCGTTTCGGCGGCCAGCGGTCATGTTTATGTTCAAATCGGACGTTCAGCGGACAGATATTGTCACACAAATCACCAAAAAGCCACTCAGCCAAAGGTCATTACCTGCCACACGACCAACGACACAATCGTCGCCGAAATAGACGCGCCGCCATGCGGCCGGCGCCGGCCGCCACTTCGCATTTGGCGGCCATCAACGCGGCACGTGACCTGGGAGCCGCGCGGCCACACGGCCAATCGCCAATCGACGGCGGCCGCCATCAAAGTTTCACCATCTCTCCATCATGGTCGGGCGGACGGATGCGGGAGCCTCCAGGCACGTCCTGGCACCGCGTGCAGGTGGCGCCCGCGGCGCCGCCTCCGGTCCGGTCCGGTCCGGTCCGGTCCCGTCCCGTGCCGTCCCGTCCCGTGCCGTGCCGTCCCGTGCCGTGCCGTGCCGTCCCGTGCCGTGCCGTCCCGTGCCGTCCCGTGCCGTCCCGTCCCGTCCCGTCCCGTGCCGTCCCGTCCCGTGCCGTCCCGTCCGTCCGTCCCGTCCCGTCCGTCCCGTCTCGTCTCGTCTCGTCTCGTCTCGTCTCGTCTCGTCTCGTCTCGTCTCGTCTCGTCCCGTCCCGTCCCGTCCCGTCCCGTCCCGTCTCGTCTCGTCTCGTCTCGTCTCGTCCCGTCCCGTCCCGTCCCACCAGATCACGCGCCGGCAGTCGATCGGGACGCCCGACATGTGGCGGGACGTGCAGTAGGCTCTGTGAGGGCCATCGCGTGGCGTGTTATTTAGCGCCGCTCGTTTATCATGCAGAGGACGTCCGAGCGCCGCGTGATCAGCATGCGAGCCACCGGCTGAGGAGGACCTACAGCTGGGTACTAATGCTAAAGGACACAACTGAATCTAGTAGGTTTTATCGTTCCAGCCCTGATGACGCATGCAGGAATGTGCGATAATTCTAGTAGAATATACCAGGATTTCGGATTGTACGGTTACGTTACGAAAACATGCAAAATATGTTATTCGATCTGTCCAAGCTTTCATCTGAGGCGCAGCATAACATATCAGAATGCTATTATTGAACCTACCGTGCTTGAGTATTCGCATGGCAAATAGGCATTGGAATGAGGAATATTGTATGCATTCTTTGGTTATTGAACACTTTTCAGCTGGGTGCAGAAATGCTTCAATTCATAGGAAACAACAACCGGAACAACACACCTCAACCGGGTGTCGTTCCTGACCCTTGAAACCTGACGGAATAAAACTAAAACCATAGCTGGATTTACCAAATAACCTACCTAGATCAAGCTAGTCTTTCTAGTCTTGCTAGTAGCTCGTCATGGAATATTCGAATCTTGACTGTCCCATGCACAACACATGGGACAAAAATACATGCAATAACAAAAATATTCCCAAAGTTACATACCCATTGCTCAGCATACGGTAACTGCGAGATTAAAAGCAAAATTAAGCATATCTGACATGCTCACGGGGAAGACAGTTGAATCTTTCAGATGACACCAATTGTGTCACATCTTGGTAATATTGAAGTAAATAAATTCCGCACGGAAAACACGGGAGTTTGGCTAGATTGTCTACGGGACAGCCCAATTGTCCAGCCCACGTGACGTCACCGGTCGCCAAACGATATTGGAGGGTCCCGACCTGCAGCATGCCGACGGTAGTACCTCGCCACGGACTAGCCCGCGGCGGGCTGCTGCGTCAGCACAGCATGCCAAAGTAAGGAGGAGCGGTGATGGGATGCATCGAACACGAGGCGGAGACCGCGCCAGCCGGCGTGACGCAACACCGTGACGTCAATGCAGCATGCCACATTCGACCCACTCGCCAATAAGTTAGACTCAAGAGAGAAGCGAATGCACAACATCCGCCCCGCTAAACAGCAGCTCAGGTGGGCGGGACAGTGGTGACGGTGTCACTGGTGTCACGGACAGCGACCTTTGACGACCGGCCGTGCGGCAGCGGAGCTCCATAGCGTCGCCGCGCCATATTTCAGAGGTGGATCGTGACCCCTCGAGCGTGGCCTCCCCGGGGCACGGTAGCCCTGTCCGACTGTTGAACGGCGTCTGTCGCCTGGACAGCAGCCGGTCCGGCCAGAACTCGTGCGCCACCTTCTGAGTAGACGAGAGACCGAGAGCGATAGAGAAGATAGGGACAGAGATAGAGAGATACATAGAGATATAAATAGAGAGACAGAGATGAGAGAGACAGAGATGAGAGAGACAGAGATGAGAGAGACAGAGAGGAGAGAGGAGAGAGGAGAGAGGAGAGAAAAGAGAAACGAGAAAGAGAAAAGAGAAGAGAGAAGAGAGAAGAGAGAAGAGAAAGGAGAGAGGATAGAGGAGAGGGGAGAGAAAAGAGAAAAGAGAAACGAGAAAAGAGAAGAGAGAAGAGAGAAGAGAAAGGAGAGAGCATAGAGGAGAGGGGAGAGGAGAGAGAAAAGAGGAGAGGAGAGAGAGAGAGAGAAAACGCACTCTGGGCCTGGTACCGATTGGCGGGCTGGTGGCATTCAGCACTGACACAAAGTCTGCAATAACCACCGTCAGCCCGTTTCGTATCGAGCACGTCTGGGCCATTCTGAGTTTTCCTCCGCTGCCACTGAACAGTCATTAGTAGCTTGCTGGAGCTTAAACGCAGGTTTTGTGGACCTATAGCCCATTTAACGAGTGTCATCGCTCGCCACACGAGGTGGTGGATGCCATCCGAAGCGGCGTTTTCGCCACCAGCGATAAATGGTGCACAGTGGCGGGTCACGGACAGAAGCGACTGACGACCAGCGATAAATGGTGCACAGTGGCGGGTCACGGACAGAAGTGACTGACGACCAGCGATAAATGGTGCACAGTGGCGGGTCACGGACAGAAGTGACTGACGACCAGCGATAAATGGTGCACAGTGGCGGGTCACGGACAGAAGTGACTGACGACCAGCGATAAATGGTGCACAGTGGCGGGTCACGGACAGAAGCGACTGACGACCAGCGATAAATGGTGCACAGTGGCGGGTCACGGACAGAAGTGACTGACGACCAGCGATAAATGGTGCACAGTGGCGGGTCACGGACAGAAGTGACTGACGACCAGCGATAAATGGTGCACAGTGGCGGGTCACGGACAGAAGTGACTGACGACCAGCGATAAATGGTGCACAGTGGCGGGTCACGGACAGAAGCGACTGACGACCAGCGATAAATGGTGCACAGTGGCGGGTCACGGACAGAAGTGACTGACGACCAGCGATAAATGGTGCACAGTGGCGGGTCACGGACAGAAGTGACTGACGACCAGCGATAAATGGTGCACAGTGGCGGGTCACGGACAGAAGTGACTGACGGCATATTGCTTGCGAGTGTTCGGGTAACCAAAAACTAACCAAGTCATGGCAAGTTACCGAGCTGGAGGTACCTTTTGCAATTACTCTGGGGATATCGTGGTTGTTGTCCCTTCCGCTGCTGTTAATGTGCTCAGGTAACTGACAATCCATGTGATTAGGTTCTCGGAAAATACGATGGGGACGTCCTAAGGGTTGAATGAGGTCAATGATCTCCATTGGCCTTGCTTGGGCGATCTTTTCGATAAAGCGTGCATCGGGGACATCTGTACTGCCATTATTCGAGTCGAGTGATCATCGCTTCAAGTAAAAACTCGAAAGAAACCATTCGCACTCTTTTACAAGTCATTGTAATCGCCTTTCGTAAAAGCCTGCGATGATGTGGTCTGACCGAGCCTGCTAAATACGCACGGAGATTGCGATATATGCATACACACCTACACTATATTCTGGCGCTTAGTGCACGCCTCTTTCTGCTTCTTCTAGGATCGCTTAGTGCTTAGTGCAGGCTACATTCTGGTGCTTAGTGCACGCCTCTTTCTGTCTCTCTTAGGATCGCTTAGTGCTTATTGCACACTACATTATGGTGCTTAGTGCACACCTCTACCTCACACGGACTCTGTGCATACGCTGAGGTTGCTGATACCCATCGTTGTAGGGAATTCCGACCTTTGACCTGTAATAGGTCACTGGCTGACCAAAAGTATAAAAAAGCAAATCGCGTACTACTGGATTGGTCCCCTAGCACACAACCCGCTGTGCTTTAATTGATCCTGGACTCTAATTCAATCAGGGGTGAACTGGCGAGGTGACGACGACGGTCATCCCCTCGGGTGGGAGGATGCGCTCGGTTGGCCAGGGCTAACCCTCGCCCGTGCACACCAATCTCCACCTCCCCCAGTGCAGGTGGGGATGGGGGGGGGGGGCGATACTCTAGCGTTTCCCAAGCGCTAGCGACATAAAGAAAAACGTGACACGATCACGTGACGTTGTACGTGACACGATCACGTGACGTTGTACGTGACACGATCACGTGACGTTGTACGTGACACGATCACGTGACGTTGTACGTGACACGATCACGTGACGTTGTACGTGACACGATCCTTCCGATTGAACCGATATTCATAGTGGGGGTTGCTGGCTGGCCTCTCATGATATTGTTCTCACAAAAGCGACATTTCACGTACGTTCGTTGCCTATGCAACAAATAATAGATACGCGAATGAAATGATCAGCATAGTATTCCTCGGTATCTTGTTGGTTATTGGTTTTACGACACGTCGACCGTTGAGTCATGTAGCGTCGCCAATCTCTCACGCCGATTGGTCGCGGGCGAAGAGTAGCGACAGGTGAGACTTGTGAGACGAGCATCTTACCCCTAGACCACTCGTCCCCCTTCCTCGGTATCTTGAGATACTGACGAGCAATGTGCTACGTTTCGACTTATGTGGTCGAATGAGGTCGAAGCGTGGACTTCGTTTTGGAACTTCACCAATAGTACCAGGAAACAATATTGCTAATTACAACGGGGAAATGGATGCTAAAATCAGTTGCAGAGTTCAAATATATCTCTGAAACCCAGCTCAGAAAGGATAACTGAGGATAACTGAGGATAACTGAGGATCAGGTTGCGTCAATAACGTATGCACGTAGGTCAGCTGATATCTACATCACTATGCTACATCCAATTGGTGGCAATACGCGAGGCTAATTGCCGATAACTCGCGACTTCTGCGAGAAAAAAACGGCCTCGGATGTTCGGTCTGATCACTTCACAGGGCAGTGACCTGACCTGACATGGTCAATTTCGTATGACAATGGTCGGCAAATAATGACCCAGCGGAAGAAAGCTAACGCACGTCGTTTGTCCGTGTTGGCGAAAAGAACTTCACGATCAGTTCAACTCCCTACATGGGCGACGCCAATACCCGCATCAAATATAAATATTATAAATCTAGTTTTATCGTACGAGCCAATGACATACGACGCTTGCTGAACATCTGAACGTATGGATTGCCATGGGATTATCCACTGCTCCCCGGCTGTACAAAATCCAATCCAATCGCATTACTTGGGTTCACAGCAACCGCACTGGAAACCTTCAGACTGTCTTAGTTCTTTATGACCAGCACTCATCAATGTTCTTGCGGCAATCGTCAATAAGCTGATCAGGCTTCCCACGTATAAAACACATCCGCACCGCACGCAACCCTGATGAGGTTGCACGTTCGGACGGTGCTTGTCAACGATGATCACTTCAGGACATACTCACTGCTGAGGTCACATTTCGTAGGCAGCCTTGCAATCGACGCGTGTATACAACGCTCTTTCCACTTGACAGGGGGAAGAGTTACGATTATAGGAACTGGATCAATGTCCGTTGATGGACAGAGGTGCCTCTCGATAAGCCTTGGGATCATGAAGAACGGCCGACAGTCTCGACCACAACCAATGAGGTGGTTCTGGACGCTTCGCTCTCAAAGACGATACAAGTGCTCCTGTTTAAAAACCTCCGGTGTCTGGATAACACACCGATCTGGGCAACAATTTTAAAGGCATCCCAGGAGAATACCAGGGCTCTTTACAACCGACAAAGCAGTTCTCACGGCTGACCTCAGAACATCTCTGTTCCCTACGATGAAGGTCATGGAGACGGAAGTTGAAGAAGTATTTAAAGAACGGTCGTTAGCAAGGGTAGTGGTGAATGTATGCGGCTGCGTGTATAATTATCAGGTCGATGAATCATGTCAACACCAAATAGTTTCAGTTTGTGTGTTTCACGGTCTGAGACACTGCACGAGTCCACAAACCGCCAGACACACTCTCGTTAGCATTAACAGTGGCGGATCCAGGCGGCCAGCTTGGGGAGGAAAACCTCGTTGGGAAGGACAAATGAGCTAGTTCCGCAATGCACATAACTTAATGAATTTAGAAAGCGAAGCGTTCGGACTTGAAGGCATTGGGACTCCAAGGATTACAAATAAACACTTGGTTCCAAAAAGGCAAAAATAACACGAAAACTATGTTAGCAATAGGCACGTGCACGTGACCTGCTTTCCGGGTCAATTTCAGGTGATAATCCTTATTTGGAATCCCAAGCATGGAATTACAAAGGAGTTTGTAACAGGAAACTGTCTTTAGACGGGATGGATCCATACGAATCATCTTTCATTTCGAACATATTGCACTGCTTTGCTCTTGAGTTGGCATCTTTACCCTGTCAGATTGGCACGGCGCGCCTGAAGACATGATAACCATATTTACATGTGCCACAAATTATGTGAATTCATTGTGGCCACTCTTTAATCGAGTTATTAGTGGTGTTACGTGAAAACCCATACACGACTATGACGTCATGATGACATCACCTAAGATCACCTTGAATTTAATCGCCTTGAAAAAGGTAGCCTAGTTGTTCAGCTGTTTGAGCTCGCTAGTAGCAGCGGTTTCAGCGTTATTCAAGAAAAAGCAGAGGAAAAACGCCAGCGACTCGCGGTTTAAGGAAGAGCCACCATGGTGGCGAGGGTGAGGTGAAGATCTTGAAGTGGGCGTCAACGATCCAGTGCGAAATCAGACATCTGTTCACAGGAGCCTCGTTAAATTGGGTGCAAGAGAGGTCCTACAATCAGAAATTGCTACATGCCGTGAACCGAGGGGCAATCTCCCCGTGCTTAGCAGGCCAAAATGAGATCCGACCACCTGTTGTCGGCTGGCGCAAAAGTCTAGCAATGGGCTGATGCATTTCCGCTTGCATGTCACAAACTACTACCAATAGCCAAACTACTACCACAAACTACTACTACTTGTCACATGTCACAAACTACTACCAATAGCCAAACTACTACCACAAACTACTACTACTTGTCACATGTCACAAACTACTACCAATAGCCAAACTACTACCACAAACTACTACTACTTGTCACATGTCACAAACTACTACCAATAGACAAACTACTACCACAAACTACTACTACTTGTCACATGTCACAAACTACTACCAATAGACAAACTACTACCACAAACTACTACTACTTGTCACATGTCACAAACTACTACCAATAGACAAACTACTACCACAAACTACTACTACTTGTCACATGTCACAAACTACTACCAATAGAAACTTCTAAACTTTATTAAATACCAAACTACTACTACTTGTCACATGTCACAAACTACTACCAACAAACTACTACCACAAACTACTACTACTTGTCACATTCACAAACTACTACCAATAGAATTCACAAACTACTACCAATAGACAAACTACTACCACAAACTACTACTACTTGTCACATGTCACAAACTACTACCAATAGACAAACTACTACCACAAACTACTACCAATAGACAACAACCGCGTGGTGAATGTGCCAGTCGGTAAATGGCTCACCGAAGGGTCATCAACCTATCTAAACAAAACAAACAAAACAGAACAGGCGGACACCTGCAGAACAAACTGGTTGGATTCTGGTCTTGAAAACACAATACACATAATTATGGAAATCTAACGTTGGGATACACAGGGGTGTTTAGAAAGGACGAGGCACGCGAAGTCAAACCAGGTTAAAGACAGGTCAACACCGCATCAACGCAGCGTCAACACCGCGTCAACACCGGGCCAACACTGGGCAAACACCAGGTCAACACCGGACCAGCACTGCGTCAACACCAGGCCGACGCCAAGTGAACACCGGGCCCAACATCAGGCAAGCACTAGATAAGTGCCGAGCCAAAGCCAAGTGACCACGGGGGCGCGCTTAAAGGCCGTGCGGCTCTGATCGCGGCTAGTGTATCCTCGGGGCACAATGGCACCGCCTGCACCACCCGGTGTCGCATAGCGTCGGCGCGGTGACCGTGCAGTCGGCGGGGCGCCGCGCCGACCCGCGCTGAGCCGTCACACGGCCAGCCCAGCGCGGCGCGGTGACCGTGCAGTCGGCGGGGCGCCGCGCCGACCCGCGCTGAGCCGTCACACGGCCAGCCCAGCGCGGTGCGCGGTGCCGCCCCTACGCTCGGCCACCCGGCACCAGTGTCGTCACGAAACACGACGGTCAGAGCGGCGACTGACACACACAGACCGCAGCTCTCCGATTCCGGTCGAGGCTCCGGTCAGAGGCTCAAGTCCGAGGTCCCGGTCAGAGGCTCAGGTCCGAGGCCCCGGTCAAAGGCTCAAGTCAGAGGCCCCGGTCCGAGGCTCAGGTCCGAGGCCCCGGTCAGAGGCTCAGGTCCGAGGCCCCGGTCAGAGGCTCAAGTCAGAGGCCCCGGTCAGAGGCTCAAGTCAGAGGCTCGGATCAGAGGCTCAGACCCGCGACGTACCCGGTCGGCGACGCAACGTCAACCGGCCGTCGCGACGGTGGGGTGGCGGCGTGCGTGCGGCGGCCCGCAGGTGCCGGCCGCCGGCCACACGAACCCCGCCGCCTCCCAGCTCCCTTCCGTAATGCCAGTCTAATTGCACTCTTGTACCGGTTGAACGGAACATGCTTAATTAAGAAGCGGGGCGGCAAAATCATTAATAAATGGGTCCGCCTCACCATTACTGGCGTCGCCCGGTGTGACTCAAACAGCGGTCGGCGGTCGTGCCGACGGCCGGCGCAACTGGGCGTCATTTTTCAGCCGGCATGCGACCGGGTCATTAGCCCGCCGGCCGGTCCAGCGCCGACAGATCGTCGCTGAAGAAGTTGACGATAATTGCGCGAAAAAGCGGCGGCCGACGGCCGCTGAAGGATCGCCGGACGCTGCCGCCGTCGGCCGACGGACGGGTCACAAACTGGTGTCGACCCGAGCGAAGAGGTTCGACGCGACCGCGGAAGTTGGCCGGAGAACAAACGGCCATCGCGTGTGGCGACGGACGGACCGGACAGACCGAGAGCGCTGCGACTTAGTCGGCGGATCAGGGTCAGGGGAGGGAAGGGACAGCGTTGTCCGAGAGTGGCGACAGCAGTGGGGTGGCTGGAGGCGACATCCCAAGCCCGTCACACGCCGGCTGTGACCGGGTGTGACCGAGTGTGAACGTACTCGCAACACACGCCAAAGGCCAACCCAGCAGACCGGCACCAGTTGGGGGATGTTCGGTTACTGGAGCCGCCGGATGCATCGGCTGAGCTGGTCGTGCCGAAACCCTGCGCCGTTGCTGACCACGCCCAGTCGAGCGGCCGCTCTGGGATCGCACGGATTTCAGCAATATTGGGATCTCATCACGCCGACAGAGTCCCGCGCACTGATCGTTCGACAAACAAGAAACTGATCGCACGAAACCACTCCCATGCCGACAAGACAAACGAGGCCTCAACAAGCGACTCTCGGTGGAAGTGGAGATGTCAACAGTGGCGGTGTTGGTTGGGCCCGCCGAACACGCCGTGCGCGGGTCAATAAACCACCGTTGGGCTCGCCAAACACCACCAACGGTCCACCACACTGGCGCAGCATCCCGACACACCAGCCGACGGACAGCCTGACAAGCACGGCGACATCAACACACGTGTGACGTTGGCCGGCGACAAAGTAGTCCGGGCAGACCGGCTCCGACGGTATACAGCCGACAGTCGACCTGCCGCCGGTCACAAAGTATCGACAGGGTCGCAGGCCCGGCCAGGTCGCCGACCGAACGTGAAAAACGACGTCCACGTCCGGCCTGCTCGCCGGTCAACAACTTAAAACCGACTCGCGAACAGTGCAACACAAAGGGCGACCGGGGTCGCACAGCGACGAGATGGAGTAGTTGGGCTTGCGAACAGTGCAACACAAAGGGCGCACGGGGTCGCACAGCGACGCGAGATGGAGTAGTTGTACTCGCACCGTGCTGACAGCCGACCGAGTGGTCATTCGACCGAGAGTGGCTAAACGTGTCATTCGACCATTGAGACATCAGAGGTCGAGAGTTGACGGATGACTTCGATAAACACGCCGCACAAAAAGATCCACTATGCGGCACTCAGTGCGACGCGTACACAGCTCGCAGCTGATACAAACATTGGTCCACGCGTGCTGACGGGCGACCGTCCACACGACGGCCAGAAACATACCCACGCGGACAAACCCAGCGCACAGGCAAGCGCCGACCGACATCGGAAGAAAAACAAACACATGCATTAGCCGCAGGCATCCCAGACGTAATGAAGCCAGCATGGTGATTTCTTCCCCCCATCGCCCGCATTATTCATATATTCCACAGACCATGCCTTCCGCGTCCGAGCAGCAGATTTCGGGTACGGAGCTATTGCTCATTAATCAATGATCAGCCAGCGGACATCGGTCGTGACGCATGTGAGCCCCTCCCACCCGCACTCGTGGGGGTCAGTGGGGTCAGTGGGGTCGAGCATCGGCGTCGCGTGTCGATCTCCTATGCAGGAGGCCAGACGGAGCAGGGAGAACCGCCACGGACCATCAGAGCTGGCGTCACGGTGTCCGTCCGGCAGCTGACGGATCGTCACCGGCGTGGGGCGTGACAGAAACCGCACGTCACGCCACGTTTAGGGAGCGACCCATCACATCAAACCGACGTCGCCTCACGGCAGACGGCCACCATGGAGGGGTAGAGGGCGAGGCACAGCGGTTCTGTGTAGAGCGGGGTCGGTGATGGGTACTGGCTTTATGACGCGTCTACCGCTTTCAGCTGCATCGCGTCGCCAATTTCTCAAGCCGATCGGTCGCGGGCGAAGAGGAGCGACGGCCGGGACCCGAACCCACGCCTTTCGGTTGGGAGACGGGCACCTTTCCTACTCGACTACGACTACTCGTCCCCTGGAGAGCAGAGTCGAGCAACGGAACCGGATCACCGGCTTCATAAGACTGAATACCAGCGGGCACCAGCAGCGGACACCAGCAGCGGACACCGGCAGCAGACACCGGCAGCAGACACCGGCAGCGAACACTGGCAGCGGGCACCAGCAGCGGAACCAGCAGCGGGCACCGGCAGCGGGCACTGGCAGCGGGCACCGGCAGCGGACACCGGCAGCGGACACCGGCAGCGGACACCGGCAGCGGGCACCGGCAGCGGGCACCGGCAGCGGGCACCAGCAGCGGGCACCAGCAGCGGACACCGGCAGCAGACACCGGCAGCGGACACCGGCAGCGGGCACCGGCAGCGGACACCGGCAGCGGACACCACCAGCGGGTAAAAACAGCGGACACCGGCAGCGGACAACAGCAGCAGACACAGACAGCGGACACCAGCAGCGGGCACCAGCAGCGGGCACCAGCAGCGGGCACCAGCAGCGGACACCAGCAGCGGACACCAGCAGCGGACACCAGCAGCGGACACCAGCAGCGGACACCAGCAGCGGGCACCAGCAGCGGACACCAGCAGCGGGCACCAGCAGCGGACACCAGCAGCGGACACCAGCAGCGGACACCAGCAGCGGACACCAGCAGCGGGCACCAGCAGCGGACACCAGCAGCGGACACCAGCAGCGGGCACCGGCAGCGGACACCAGCAGCGCTACATTGCACGACACCCGCACCGTCACCGTCACAGAGCAGCACCGTACGGGCAGGCTGGCATTGCGCGGTAGCTGCACCACGTCTGCCCACCGATGATGAATTGGGGTTTAGGAGCGCGTCGATTGCCAATGTCATTTTGCGCCCATAACTGTGTTTACAGACAATCTACCATGTTCCTACAGTAGTCAGTCATTAATAACCTTCACGAGCGGCGATGTACAACATGAAAGCATGCTTGTCGAAGGAAGGTAAAAATGTTCCCAGACGATACGACCGAGCAGTCATTCTTTAGTAGCATGCTCAAAGTGTCGGCGTTTACCACTGCACCGGACACTCGGCGGACACTAGGCGGACACTCTGCGGACACTCGGCGGACACTCTGCGGACACTCGGCGGACACTCGGCGGACACTCGGCGGACACTCTGCGGACACTCGGCGGACACTCGGTGGACACTCGGTGGACACTCGGCGACATCGCGCGCCTGCACACACCCATACCCAGCGCCAGTGCGTCAATGAAGAGCGTCCACGTATTCCGTCCCGGGCTGCCGACTTCTGTGTGTCTCAAGTGATGGTTGGCTGAGAGTAAGCTTTGTGCCTTGTGAACCGGCCGTCTTTGGCGGCAGACGTCTGACAGACGGCGAGCTCGGGCCACTGTCCCGTGGAGAAGATCTCGGCGACGTCTTCTGTGACGACGGAGGCAGAGGCTTCCGGCGTTCCAGTGCCGCAATCAAACGTGTGACCCATGACCAGACAGTTTGTTGCCAGCACTCGTGCACCTAATGACTTCATCCTAATTTCGTCCGGGCGCAGACACACGAGAAATGATCGCCCTGACCAGTTGGTGGCGGTTCGTCGCACCCTGACGGTGACCCGGTTCTGTCAGCTGGGGCGCGACAGAGGGCAGTGCGGTGACCCGCCGCCAGCGGTGCCACCACCGGCCGTCGTGATGTAGACATGTGGCCATTGTGGCGCGGCCCGCCGGCGGCCATCGGTCACCATCTGCGCGGCGAGGGGCGGCCGCCGCCCTGTGCTGCACCGCCTCCGGGCACGGGTCGAGTGGGCGCCAGTACCCGCCCGTGCGGCCACCTCGGCCCCGGGTCAACAGCGGAGAGTGGCCAGCCGAGGTCGGCGACCGACCGGTCAGTCGGTGTCGGCACGACTCCGAGACACATACCGGCTTGGCCGGGTCTACGCGCACCGCCAACACAAACACAAAGCTACTGAATAGACAAATTTCGGCGACAGGAGCGCGCGGGCGGCTAATTCCGGCGCTGGCAGGTGGAGAGGTCCGCTGCAGGGGTCCGTGTGTGTCTGGTGCAGGGTCTGCTGCAGGGTCCGTGTGCGTCTGGTGCAGGGTCCGCTGCATGGGTCGGTGTGCGTCTGGTGCAGGGTCCGGTGCAGGGTTCGGTGTGCGTCCGGTGTAGGGTCCGCAGCAGGGGTCCGTGTGCGTCTGGTGTAGGGTCCGCTGCAGGGGTTCGTGTGCGTCTGGTGCAGGGTCCGCTGCAGGGGTCCGTCTGCGTCTGGCGCAGGGTTCGGTGTGCGTCTGGTGTAGGATCCGATGTGGATCCGGTATATGTCCGGTACAGGGTCCGATATGTCCGGTACAGGGTTCGGTGTGAGTCCAGTGCATGGTCCGGTGTGAGGCATGGTCAGCGCACACTCTCCCCACAGCGGATACCGGACGGAGGGAGCGCTGGGCGACAAACTTGGACAGATGCCCACCGCCGTGCTGACGAATAAGAAGACGTGGCCCCCACGGAAATGGTGCCGCGAGTGCCACGGGGAAACGGCCCGGAAGACACCGGCAGGAAATGCACAGCTTCCGGCAACGTCATCCGCAGAGGGCAGCGTCCCGACTGATAAGCCGCTGGCCTCAGGGAGAAAATCCAATTTGCAAAAAGTACACGAGCCGGATCTAAATGAAAAATGTGCTGGACGACAGAACTACCACTAACTCTTCCCTGATAAAACAGCAAATCCGGCCGTAAAGAGATGAACGAGCCGACATGATGGCGGCGATATTTAATTCCGCACGCAACCCATCCTAAGCGGATTCCGCTGCAGGAAAAGACACCTCAGCGTCACGAACGGGTCGTATCACTAGGAAAATCGCCACCCGGTCACAATGTAGCGACCAACTGTTAAAGCCAACCGACTGTTAAAGCTAACCAGCTACCAAAGCCAACCAACTGCCCCGTCTCGTCCGTCTCCAGGCAAGCCGGGCTTCGACCGGTCACGTGACGATCGGACAGTGCGACCGCCGCGCCGCAAGTGTCGTAAAACAGCCGGACGCGCCGGATTGGTAGCAACGACAGCGGCTGGCTGACCGCTTACGACACACTGAACCCACTCTAGCGATTCGGAGTCGACAAGCCAGCCTGTCGACGCGTATCGGATTGTCGCATCAGCACGGGCCAGGTGGACACAGTGTAGGGCACGTCTGGCCTAACCTGTCGATCCGTATCGGATTGTCATGTCAGCCCGGACGAGGTTGAGGCAGTGCAGGGCACATCTGCTGCTGCAGTGCCAAGTCATCTTCTACCAGACTTGTGCTCGACTCAATTTTTTTTAGTCGACTCACATGTGACTCATAGATCTTGAGATCTGATTCGACTCATGATTCAGAGCAGGTCAAGATTATTTGATTCAACTCAATTCAGACTCAGAGCTCACAAAGCATGATTCGACTCGCGACTCAAACAGACCGACATAAATTTGAATCGATTCAGATCCGCCCCAGTGGTATCAGACTTATGAGCCATATGTTTCTGTGTGCACTGCCCACACATTATATATATATATATATATATATATATATATATATATATATATATATATATATATATATATTTCCCTCATTTAATTAGACACATATAAATACGTTGACATCAAAATGTCTGTTGAACAAAATATTTTTGCTATAACTTTGTTTTCAACTCACATTATATATATAATGTGAGGTGAAAACAAAGCTATAGCAAACATAATTTATTTCACAGATGTTTTGATGTATATATATTATATATAATGTGATGTGAAAACAAAGTTATAGCAAAAATAATTTATTCGACAGTCGTTTCTATGTCAACGCATCTTCATCTGTGTCTAATTAAAAAATGGAATTAGTATTTATTTAGACACCAACGAAGATGCTTTAACATTGAAACATCTGTTGAATACATTATTTGTGCTATACTTTGTTTTCACCTCACATTATTTATCTTTCGTCATGAACTGTAATGGTTGGTATATATACATATATATAAATATATATATATATATATATATATATATATATATATATATATATATATATATACAGAATAAATGCATGTGCATGTGCATAAAGTAATTGACTAAAAAAACATTAATGAGATGAATGGTTGCCAATGCATATGCAAAGCAATGAGTGCATAATACTTCAATCGACATCAGTATGATGCACAACCTGAATCATATATATACCAGACACACATCACCTAACCTCAACATAGCACCCATGTGATGCGTCACCATCGGTAGTAGGGCTACAGGAAAAATAATCAGCATTTTACTATTTTTGTACCAACATCATGATGGACCACTTAGGCTTAAGCATCATAGCATGTTAATGATATTGATGCGATACCATTGACCACACTTGACACTATGTATTATCATTCATACCTTTATAATTGATAATAGGAACTAAAATGCTGGCACTAGGATTGACTCATGCATGATACTGATCGTGAATACCAAGCTTTGGGGGTTGAGGGGCGCATCGACTGCAGTGGTCATGCAGCGAATACCAAGCTTAACATTAATACATATTTGTAGTTATTATCATTGGTTTTTGGTAAATAACTTCAGTACCCCTCATTTTTTACTCACTGGCAGCTGACAAGTTGACAATTGTAATGCTAAGCATGAATAATTATGCTGTGTTTTTACTCCCTACTTTGTGCCATGGCATATACTATTCACAAAGATACATGCTTTATATCATTTGTTCATCACTTGCATTTGAGTCATAAGACTCAAATGACTCATTGTGATTTGAATGATTGACTCATGATTCAACTCACTTTTTTTTCTTTTTTTTTAAGAAAGATGTGATTCAACTCACGACTCAAGATATATTTTGGGGAAAAGAATCGATTGAACTCGCGACTCATCCAAAAACGATTGATTCATGAGTCGATTCTCGATTCAACTCGAGTTGAGCACAAGTCTGTATTCTACCACCACTCAGATACGAGTAGACAGATATAATAAATGATAGCCCCATGTCAGTTACATATATAAGAGTATGCACATCATCAGATCAGCATTTAGCTAAATACAACGGTTAGGCAAGCATGTTCTGTTGTTTGCACACGGAGGGAGATACGCACTGACGGTTTGTGCAGCCGTATATGGGTTGTCAGATAAGTACGCTTTGTACTGTGCATGCAAAGTAAGTATAACGTGAGCTGTAATTACGGGTACCAATAAATACAAGTGGAGAAACAATCACAGCAGAAGCAAGAGCATATCATAAGGGAGAAGAGAAGATATCGCGGCTAGACCACCGATCACGGTTGGATTTATATTTGTGAATAGTGGATGTGGAGAGAAAAAAATAGTCATCCAAATCAGGGATGATAATTTACCTCCTCGCAAAATCAGAAACTCCCTTTCGTACTTTCAAGTCAGCTTTGGGCACTTTACCAGCAAGTAATAAGACCATGATAACCGTCAACAATACCATTAAACTCATCAGCAGAAAAATGCAAAAGGTAATCTTCTGGGTAGGATACTGTTCTGAATGACAACAATCCAGGAACAGCTTATTTTTCCAACCCTGCCGCACATGGACCAGGAGCATAACAAATGACGGAGTGGGTTGGATCTGGGGATACATGAATCCGCAATATCTCGGCAACGGTTACGTTTATTGGGTTTCGCCATTGAGAATGCATCACCTATGGAATTTGTACCCTCCCCCCCCCCCTCATTTTGACAAACCTATTACACTCTGTACGGGATCACCGTTGATACGGACTGCAGACAGTCGCTGCAGCACGGGTGATCCTGGCCGGATCACTGCTGGACCACGGCAGCCTGGTCCATAACCACCACACTTGGGGCGACGATGGTGATACTCGAGCATAAGCCGCCGTCTCCGCGTTGCCTGTCAGTTCCGTCTACACAGCGGGACAATTTTCTGCCCGACTGTACATCTTACCTGGTTCTTGCCCTTGGACATGCACTCGCTGCTGCTGGTCGGCTCCAGAAGCAGCGAGTCCCTCTGCGAAGCAAGAACACTCGCTGAAAACTTCGGCGGGGAAAAACAGACAGCGCAAATAGAGACAGCACGCCCGAACAAAGCAGGCTTGACAGCTGTTCAAATAATAACGGAGTGCGATTTTGCACAGGCACCTTCCCAGAAACGCTTTACAAACAACACACACAAATAAATTCACGCCTATTGGGAGCTGATGCTGCACGAATGGAATAAGCACACACTGATATATTGGCTAGGTGAGTTAGTGAGCTCAGCAGACAGTCTGACGACGTCACAACAACACAGTCTCAATATAACATCAATAACACAATCACATATTAATAAAGCAAGCACGAGTAAGCCCCAATATGTCAAAGCATCTATCATCAATCAACCTGACGGCTGAGAATACACGGTGGCCAATCCATTTTATTGTGCACACATTCGGGGCTATTTGGTTGAAGCAGTTTAATTGCAGTGTAGCTATTCTACCATGCATATGCGCAGCATGACAACCTAGCAACATCAGCTACAATTGACTTCTGAGGAAATTTAAGGGATGAACATACCTAGGAATTATGTTATATTCTTGGTGAAATTAGTGATCATAACGACGATTTGCGACAGGGTCACGCAGTAGCACAGGCAAGAGAGGAACACAGAGAGCAAGTTCTTCTCTTGAGCCCAATTTTGCCCTTTCTCTATTCACAGCCGTTCAGCATCACAGGTTGCTCCCATGTTGTCTCCCATGTGCTCCACAGGTTGCCCCTTCACCGTCAGTTTGTCCCCTGCGTCGAGAAGTGCTGACTGCGCTTCTGGGCACACGAACTACATACTCCCCATATTTAAAGACCTAATCATCGATGACCATTTCACATCACAATGGGCCAGTGACCTTGTAAGGGTCAGAAGGGGTGACTGACCTTTGGCAACACAAGATGACCTTGTCATTCAGTCGAGCTCGCATCGTAAACAGCCTTTTCAGAAAATAACCACGATAAAATGCTACATACACATAAGTTTTGGGCACATTGAATCACGAGCGACTGGAAGCGATTATTCACCATATTTACTGCCATGAAATGATAAGCACGCTTTGTACTGTGCATGGAAAGTAAGCATAAAGTGAGCTGGAATTAGGGGCACCAATAAATACAAGTGGAGAAACAATCACAGCAAAAGCAAGAACATATTAATCTAGAGAAGAATATCCTCGTACGTTAACGAAACCGGGGCTGATAAAAATACGCATACGATACAATAACGCATGTACGTCGTTAGTGTGCAAGCAACAGCTACATGTCCCACTTCTTCAGCAGGAACATTTCAAACCAGTTGAAGTTGGCTGACACGTAATGGTCTGGATGAACAAATTAATTTCGAGTTCCTTTTCAGTTTACCAACCAGTTTATTAAACTTGACCCTAGCTGAAGAAAAGATAACATGGTTGTTCATAGCAAAATGCATTGACTGAGGATACACTTCAGTAGTACAGGAAGAACATATCTTTCCCTGCCGCCACATAAGCAGAACACGACAGAACACGAAAGGTGGATGGCCACGACTGATGGACCGCATTTTACAGTTGGACATAAAGACCACATTTTACAGCTGGGCGTTAGGAACACTCTGCAACATGGTGTACCGAGAGAAACACAAAGTCATCGCGGGCAGCCGCGGGCCGGCGGACGTACAACAAATTGGTTGTTCCAGAAAATTCCGGCCTAGTTTAACTGGAACCGATGCCAAAATAGCCGACAGAGTTCGTGAAAAGTTAGATGTCATGCAGTGATTTTGAGGTACAAAACGTCGGAAATGGTGACGTGACGGCTTCAGAAAAAAACGTCGCTGTTGGTCGACTCGAAATTGCCTATCGGTATATTGCAGGCCGATATCCGAAAGTTGACCAGCCGGTTTCTGAAATTTTGAGTTCTGGAAAGACATGGCCCTCCCTCTACCAAAACAAAACGCCGCTACATGCATCTTCTTTGACTCGCTATCCACTCCTCTACTTACTACAAGAGCAGGAAGTGCGATTGTACAATGCACATTCCCTTGGATCGAATACGATGTGAACACACTGTACACAAACCGGCGCAACTTAAAGCGTCACGCGTCTCACTTTCAAACGAGGCCGGTGTCGGTGAAACAGTCGGCGGCAAATCCAGCCAACCGGACCGGCAATAACGGATTGAGCTGACTGGGACAATGCATGGCATGCCACTCTGGCAAATGTGACGCACCCGGATGTAATTTGTCACGGTGGACGGCGTTTCAATGGACCGGCTGAACGACCCGATAAGCATACATTGGGCGTTTGTATGGCGACAGCTCTGTGTCAAGCCGTAAGCCAGATGCCTCCGACCTGAGCGCGGCAGACGCGACTCGGCGCTGATGCTAGCCGACGCCCGAAATTCCAGCCGAGTCCAGACAATTCCGCAGCGCCGCGTAAAAAAAGAACAGCGTTTTCGGCCCGGAAGCCGTATATCCATCAGCCGGCGCGGGCTCCACTTTTCCATTACACCTTCATCCGCACAGAAATCCTCCTCATTAAACATGGCGCGTAAATCTGTCGGGGATTCGACGGCAGCCGGCGCTTATTTCAGGCACGTTTGGCCCGACCACCTGATAGCGCCCCCCCCCCACACACTCCGCGAGCACCACTGTCAGCTGCCCTCCTCGCGCGCCACCGAGCGGAAAAGGCAAACAATTTATCAGCCACGGGCGGTCGTTGCAAGCGTAACGTAACGAGTGGATTCAATTCGGTGGCATTGTGTCAGCCGTAATGCCACACACACGTGGCGTCCAGCGGCGGCCGCAGCCCTTTTTCGCGTGCCGCCGCGCCGCCGCATTTCCTTTTTGTCAGCCAACGTGCATGAGCTGGCGAACAGGGACAGAAGTGGCGGCGCAAGGGCAATTGAAGTAAACTGGCGCCGATTTCCATTCGGGCGGCGATAAGAACGATGAAGGGAATGTTGATATGCCGATGGCGTGCCTCGAATTTGAGCGATCGATAGTTTTTGGATTGCGCTCGGTTCGCGTGGCTGGTATTTATCACTGAACGGACTCGGCATGTCACGATTGATTATTGGGACCGATGAGCACGCTGACAGTGAGCTCACGTGACACCCACTCAGTCATGTATCCGATTTCTTACCTGGCAATTCGTTAAGCTGATGTCGCTGAGGTTTATCCTCATAACTCGATCCCTGAAACCAAAACACGAATAAAACATACATCGTTCCCAGACGGCGAACAGTCGAATTAGACGTAACGAACCACAGCATTACAGCAGAACGTATGCTAGCACTGCGGTGCACTTCAACAGGATTAGGACCAGGACACAACACACGTTACACCCATACACGGCTGGAATATGTACACTGTTTCCAATTTGCCTTCAGGTTTCCAAGACGCAAAGGAATCCGTCAGCCCGCCGAGCTCGCAAATGCAGTCTATTAGCCGGATCGCGAGCATACACAATCCGCCTCAAAGTGGACTAATTAAACGCCATTAAATCTGATTAGTGCATAACATAAACAAGCTTATTCCATTTGTATTTTGATTTTAGACGGATTCGGCTTTTACTGCGCAGTGGCTGAAAATCGGACGCTAAGCTGCAATTAAAATGAACCTTCTCACCTCGGCATTTCATTTTCTTTTTGAAATGTTCAGCATAGCCGGTCTTAACTGACGCGGCGAATTGTCCTGGAATTACAATTTCCGCCAACAGAGAGGGACTTCGGACGGAGGAAAGGGCTGCCAGTGGAATGAAAGCGCAGGCCGATCAATAACACAACTGGTATGAGTGAGTAAGGAATACATAGTGCAGTCGGCAACATGGGATGGGGAGACACATGGGAGCATTGGATGGGGAGACACATGGGAACACGGGATGGAGAGACAAATGGGAGCATGGGAGGGGAAGGACAGATGGGAGCATGTGAAGGGGAGACACATGGGAACACGGGATGGAGAGACAAATGGGAGCATGGGAGGGGAAGGACAGATGGGAGCATTGGATGGGGAGACACATGGGAACATGGGATGGAGAGACAAATGGGAGCATGGGAGGGGAAGGACAGATGGGAGCATGTGAAGGGGAGACACATGGGAACACGGGATGGGGAAACACATGGCAGATACGTAGCAGAGAGTAAGAGCCAAATGATGGCTGAGTTTCACGGTGACGGAAGACACATAGCTGGATAGTACGGAGTAGAGCGGCAGATGACAACCATGTAGCAAGTGTAGCAAATAGTGGATAGCTACAACACCTGCCAGATATGCATACCAGATGCGTCGCGAGGAGTGAAGAGATGCATGGCAGCAGCTGCGTAGCGGGGAGTAGATGAATACATGCTAGCTGGTATATCGGGGAGTGGGTGCACAATGCATATATTAAAACCGAATGACATGAAATGGAGGGATACATAGTGCCTCGGATGTCGTGTAGTGCCCTTAATTACGCTACTTCAAGCTACCATTTTACCCTTAATTAAGTTACTTCAAATTGTCAAAATGAGCAAAAGTTGAGCTCCTAACTATTAGCGAAGACCTCAAGTTCAAGTATTCCCATCACGGGTTGCTTGAGCACGCCTTCATAATTGCCATCATTAAATTAGCATTCACATAATCATGAAGTACTACAAGCTCCCTGAAGCTGGGGCTGGGGACTTCGAAGCCACCACAGGAATCGAACGGAATATTGTTGGCATTCACCACATTAAAACACCGAGCAGAACTGCAGGTACTTGCATGGGAAAACTGCGTATCCATATCCGTTCTCGTCACAGTGCATGACCCAGTTTTCGATCATTCGCCACCACTCTGGATCACTCCCGACCTCCCCGATCATTTCGGACGAAGCTCGATCTTCCCGGACCGACCCACATCACCCCTTTCCGTCTCCCCGCTAGGTCGTAGCTCCCCGCCCAGCCGCAGCTCCCCGCCCAGCTGCGCCGACATCATCTCTGCGAGAGCCAAAACGCAAACGTACGACGTCTTCCGTCGCGGTTTAATCAACTTAAGATGTGTTGTGTTCGATTGGCGGCGGGCGACGGGGCCGGCCGGCCGGTTTGAGTTACGGTCGGCCGACTATGACGAGGGCGGCAATGGCCCGCCGCCGGCGACAAGCACCGGCACAGGCCACCGCACCGCCGCGATTCATTCGGCTAATGGAGCCGCCGCCCGTCTCCACCCCGGACGCGCGGGCGACGCTGGTTGATCGGGTCGCCGCCAGGCGTCTGGGCTCTGCTCCGGGTCGCCGCCAGGGTGCAGGCGGGTGGATGGCGAGTTGCCAGGCGTTCAACGGACCGTCGGTAGATAGCTTCGGGAGTCGGGAAAACTGTCCGACGAGCTCACTGCATTCAACCGTGACGAAATATTTCTCATGCCGATCGGGACAAGCGATCCATAACACTCTCCCAGTCGTGGGGTCTCTGCAGCAGCTCCCCAGTGGACACGCCGCTGGATGAAAGCTGGCGAGTGTTCTGAACCATCTGCTGGTGCTGAATTTTAACTGCACATCGTAACGACGGTGTGTTGACTTCATCATCTAAGGATAAAGAAAAGTGAGGTGTCTATAGCAGGAGCAGGTCGTAAAGACGGCCGAGTTGATTGCTCATTGTTCTTTATCGGTAGTTCCAGCCATCAATGATTGATGGTGCATAATAATGCTAATGGAGACGTGGGAAAATATATCTACATTAGCAAGAAGTGCACGATAGGAATGCCCATAATTCTTCCGTGATTGCTTACAATTTCCAGCTGTACTCATCTGGTAAGGAGAATGAACAGAGGACACAATACGTATGGATTTATCACACCTAGTACTCATGTGTTATCATTCAAATCCGTAGCCAATGCATATTTGTCCGAGTCGAACCACTATCACTTAGCACTTACGTTAGTTTCACCTATAGTCGCGGGGACGAGTGGTCTAGGGGTAAGATACTCGTCTCACAATCGAAAGGTTGCGGGTTCGAGTCTCACCTGTCGCTACTCTTCGCCCGCGACCAATCGGCGTGAGAGATTGGCGACGCTACATGACTCAACGGTCGACGTGTCGTAAAACCAATAACGAACCAACCACCTATAGTCGCATAGTTTCAACTAATTCCACGGCACCAAATTCTGAACCATTTAATATTTTCCTCAGTGGGACACCTTTCAAGTAGAGGACCCAAATATGCATCGCACACGGAAGAAACATTAACAAATAAAAACACACGCATTCTAATTGCAAAAGGCACGAACTTCATCCACGGTCCGCGCATCAGCAGAAGCGTTTCTTGGCGAGGAAAAAGTTAACGTGATTCATTTTCCTTCACTGAGGACTGCATGAGACTCCTGATGAAATTTGGCGAAATGTGACGCATCGGCAATGTTTTGACGAGCGCATCCACTGACCAAACCGCAAAACTTTCAGAAACAATCGAAGAACGGCCGATCCGACTGAAGTCTGGTGGGTCGCGTACGATTAATGGTCCAAGTTCGAATTGCACCGCACGCCGGAGCGCCGCCATGCATTCAATGTGGGACAGCTGTCGGCACACCCGGTTAGGCCGCAAGGACCACTACATCCTGTTCGCCACAGTCGGCGCCGTCGCCTCGCTGGCGTTCATCGTGCACGACCTGGTGCAGCAGGTGCTGACACGCCCGGATCATACCACCGGCCGGGTCACCGTGCTCATCCTGACGGTGCAGTGCATCTGCTGCCTGTCCAGCTTCCTCGGCTACGTGTACCGCTCGCTGGCCGGTCGGCCGGGTCCGCTCACTGTGCTCAGCGTCGTCGCCGTCGTCAGCAACCTGTGCCTGCTGCTCATACGGGCCGTGCACGAGATCCTCTTCAGCGGGTATTCGCCCGAGAACTACAACGATAATCCAATTTTCGAGGACATCTACTTCCAGGAGACATGATGGCGAAAGACGGCGGTGTGCTTTTACAATATACATGATAGCACCGTGCTGCATGTGCTTGCTGATTTGTCTCGACACTGGGCCGAAAAGCGCAAGCTGCGTGGACGACATGACGAATATTTCCAACGGTGAATTGGAGAGACCGCTGCTTCCGTCAGTATCATGGAAAATGAAGCGAAAATGATGGAACACACAGTTCCACAAACCAGACGCATTCACTGGTGAATGCACATCTCCGGCAAACATCGCATGGAGGTCACCGCATAAGTCACTGCAACAAACACGCCGCTTGTATAGCCGCTTGTATAGCCATTCAGTCGGGCAAATGTTCACCGGTAAAGCTACCACCTACATACATCTGTGGGCTAACTGTGGGCTAACTACCAACGGATTCGATTAAACTTAGATCGCATTTGATATGATGTTGATGGAAACAACTGTGTTTACGATTTCAACTTTCGAATATGTATTGAATTTAGGATCGATATCGAAACTACATGCCGTTGTTTCCTGAAACAAATATTTTGTGTTCATGTGGAGTGGATTTAAATGAGTCTTCTGGTTCTCAATGGATTCGAATTGGATGCGGATTGACCTTCACGGATCCAGACTGGATCCGTGAGGAAGGAAGGAATATCTATCCAAGTTCTGTTCTACTGGCCCGAGTTACTACACAGCTGTGACAATCAGCGTCACCACGGAAGGTGACGCACCGGTCGGATACTATCCGAAACCGTGCCTCCTTCCGGCGGCGGCGGCGGCGGCGGCGGCGGCGGCGGCGGCGGCGGCGGGGCGGCGGCGGCGGCGGCGGCGGCGGCGGCGGCGGCGGCGGCGGCGGCGGCGGCGGCGGCGCGGCGGCGGCGGCGCGGCGCGGCGGCGGCGGCGGCGGCGGCGGCGGCGGCGGCGGCGGCGGCGGCGGCGGCGGCGGCGGCGGCGGCGGCGGCCGACAGGAGCGCAGCCCGCGGCCACAGAGGTCGTCGGTCAACGCCGCGGGGCATCCGCGACGAGCGCAGTAAATGACGTTGACGGCGCGTGCTGTTGACAGTGGCCGCACACGGCCGTATATTGTGTTGACTGTGTGCGACACGGCGGCAATATGGAGAGCAAAGAGCGCGGCGACAATGGAACGCCGACCAAGGCCGGCCGAGACAACAGCAGCCGGGCCGGCGCAGACGCGACACTCAGCCGCACCCGACCACACTGTCCGCAGAGCGCTGCCCATTATCGGCGCTCCGCCGGGGCCCACGCTGTAAATCCGCATTGTCGCATCGCAGGCATGCGTCTGGCGGAGAGCAAACACGGCCAGGCCACTGGCACAAACACCGCACACACCTCCGACTGGGCGTGCTCCGCCCATTTGGAATGTGCTACATGTACGGCGGCTCCATAGCGCCGGGCGCGGCTCTCTGAGCACGCGCCAGTGATGGGCCCACCGCTCAGCAGTGGGACACCCCTCGAGGAGGGGAGGGAGGACATGGTCCCTGTCTGCGGCGCCAGTGATGGGCCACCGCTCAGCAGTGGGACACCCCTCGAGGAGGGAAGGGAGGACATGGTCCCTGTCTGCGGCGCCAGTGATGGGCCACCGCTCGGCGCTGGGGCACCCTTCGGGGAGGGGAGGGGAGGGGAGGAGAGGAGAGGGGAGGGGAGGGGAGGGGAGGAGGGGAGGGGAGGGAGTGGAAGAAGGAGGACATGGTCCCTGTCAGGGTGCCGGCGATGGGGCCACCGCTCGGAGCTGTTAGTTTGTTATTGTAGTTTAGGGGCGCATCGACTGCATAGGTCATATAGCGCCCCGCCTGGGGCACCCTTCGGTGAGGAGAGGGAGGGAGGGAGGGGAGGGGAGGAGGAGAGGAGAGGAGAGGAGAGGAGAGGAGAGGAGAGGAGAGGAGAGGAGAGAGGAGAGGAGAGGAGAGGAGAGGAGAGGAGAGGAGAGGAGAGGGAGAGGAGAGGAGGAGAGGAGAGGAGAGGAGAGGAGAGGAGAGGAGAGGGAGAGGAGAGGAGATGAGATGAGATGAGAGGAGAGGAGAGGAGGGAGAGGAGAGGAGAGGAGAGGAGAGGAGAGGAGAGGAGAGGAGAGGAGAGAGAGGAGAGGAGGGGAGGGGAGGGGAGGGGGAGGGGAGGGAGTGGAAGAAGGGAGGACATGGTCCCTGTCAGCGGTGCCGGTGATGGGGCCACCGCTCGGAGCTGTTAGTTTGTTATTGTAGTTTAGGGGCGCATCGACTGCATAGGTCATATAGCGGCCCCGCTCGGCGCTGGGGCACCCTTCGGAGAGGGGAGGGGAGGGGAGGGAGGGAGGGCATGGTCCTTGTCCGTGGCGCCGGTGATGGCCTACCGCTCGGTGCTGGGACACCCTTCGGGGAGGGGAGGGGAGGGAGGGAATGGCCCTGTCCGCGGCGCCGGTGCCGTCCAGTCGGGCGTGGACGCCGGCGGAAATAATCCATAGGCGCTGGCGCACGGCGCAGCCTACCCCTGCGCCGGCCGCCGCGCCGCCTGCTTCATTTTTAATCTCCCGGTTAGCGTGGCCGGCGGCATTTTACAGTGCGGAATGTCGCATCGATTACAGTCGCCAGCCGATCGGCGAACAGAGGTACATGGGAACCGGGGCCGGCGGGTGGCACATTGAGGCTGGGCCATACAGGTCCGGGACATACATGTCGGGGACACACAGGATCTGCATGGCCAGAGAGTCCCACTCACATTTTGTCCCGTCGAAGGCGTCCCTCCGAGGAAATGGCGCCCATCCAGAGACGAGTGTCCACCCCCACCCCCTCCTCGTGGAAATTCCTGGATCCGCTCCTGTGATACACACCAGTCGCCGTGGAGATCCAGAGCTGTCTCATATCCATATCTCGCCAAGCCCAGCTCGCGGGAAGGACTGCCAGCGTGGCTTATACCCGCTTTCAGTTATCGGGTCCGCGATAACCATCAAAAGACCGTACTCCATTTATACGAGCAGCGAAACTTCTGAATACGATGCGAATAGGAAAACTTACGAAAATATTGATCTTGTAAACAGGTTTCCGTCATACCAAAACACACGAACAGCTAAGCAATATTTTAGTAAGTTTTCCTTATCGCAGCGTATTCGGAAGGTTCACTGCTCATGCAGACGTGGTAATGGTCTTTGGAATCGAAGCAGTGAAACACTGGAAGAGAGACGATCGAGAGTGTGAAATACTTCCGTGCCACTGCACCCGGAACTGCGAAACTGACATTACGGAGCGGGGCGGGGGCGGGGGCAGGGGCAGGGTGGGATATGTGAGGGAGGTTGGCGGGATCGCCTTGACATTACGGAGCGGGGCGGGGGCAGGGGCAGGGTGGGATATGTGAGGGAGGTTGGCGGGATCGCCTTGACATTACGGAGCGGGGCGGGGGCAGGGGCAGGGTGGGATATGTGAGGGAGGTTGGCGGGATCGCCTTGACATTACGGAGCGGGGCGGGGGCAGGGGCAGGGGAAGGGTGGGATATGTGAGGGAGGTTGGCGGGATCGCCTTGACATTACGGAGCGGGGCGGGGGCAGGGGCAGGGGAAGGGTGGGATATGTGAGGAGGTTGGCGGGATCGCCTTGACATTACGGGCGGGGCGGGGACAGGGGCAGGGTGGGATATGTAGGGAGGTTGGCGGGATCGCCTTGACATTACGGAGCAGGGCGGGGGCGTGGCAGGGGGCAGGGTGGGATATGTAGGAGGTTGGCGGGATCGCCTTGACATTACGGCGGGGCGGGGGCAGGGGCAGGGTGGGATATGTGAGGGAGGTTGGCGGGATCGCCTTGACATTACGGAGCGGGGCGGGGGCAGGGAAGGGTGGGATATGTGAGGGAGGTTGGCGGGATCGCCTTGACATTACGGAGCGGGGCGGGGGCAGGGGCAGGGTGGGATATGTGAGGGAGGTTGGCGGGATCGCCTTGACATTACGGAGCGGGGCGGGGGCAGGGGCAGGGTGGGATATGTGAGGGAGGTTGGCGGGATCGCCTTGACATTACGGAGCGGGGCGGGGGCAGGGGCAGGGTGGGATATGTGAGGGAGGTTGGCGGGATCGCCTTGACATTACGGAGCGGGGCGGGGGCAGGGGCAGGGTGGGATATGTGAGGGAGGTTGGCGGGATCGCCTTGACATTACGGAGCGGGGCGGGGGCAGGGGCAGGGTGGGATATGTGAGGGAGGTTGGCGGGATCGCCTTGACATTACGGGCGGGGCGGGGGCAGGGGCAGGGGCAGGGTGGGATATGTGAGGGAGGTTGGCGGGATCGCCTTGACATTACAGGCGGGGCGGGGGCAGGGGCAGGGTGGGATATGTGAGGGAGGTTGGCGGGATCGCCTTGACATTACGGAGCGGGGCGGGGGCAGGGGCAGGGGCAGGGTGGGATATGTGAGGGAGGTTGGCGGGATCGCCTTGACATTACGGAGCGGGGCGGGGGCAGGGGCAGGGTGGGATATGTGAGGGAGGTTGGCGGGATCGCCTTGACATTACGGGCGGGGCGGGGGCAGGGGCAGGGTGGGATATGTGAGGGAGGTTGGCGGGATCGCCTTGACATTACGGAGCGGGGCGGGGGCAGGGGCAGGGTGGGATATGTGAGGGAGGTTGGCGGGATCGCCTTGACATTACGGGCGGGCAGGGGACAGGGTGGGATATGTGAGGGAGGTTGGCGGGATCGCCTTGACATTACGGAGCGGGGCGGGGGCAGGGGCAGGGTGGGATATGTGAGGGAGGTTGGCGGGATCGCCTTGACATTACGGAGCGGGGCGGGGGCAGGGGCAGGGTGGGATATGTGAGGGAGGTTGGCGGGATCGCCTTGACATTACGGAGCGGGGCGGGGGCAGGGGGCAGGGTGGGATATGTGAGGGAGGTTGGCGGGATCGCCTTGACATTACGGAGCGGGGCGGGGGCAGGGGCAGGGTGGGATATGTGAGGGAGGTTGGCGGGATCGCCTTGACATTACGGAGCGGGGCGGGGGCAGGGGGCAGGGTGGGATATGTGAGGGAGGTTGGCGGGATCGCCTTGCAATACCCGACACCGCAGCTCATCCCGTCTGGAAATGGCAGCCGAAGAGAGGAAACACCAGTCGGATCATGTCAACAGCACCCACGCAGAGGAACCACCGGCCGCAGGATATACACGCCTGCAGGGCAGTGGCACACCAAAGCCATGCATGCCACTATGACCAGCCGTCAGACTGACTGCAGATGTTGTTTATGTTTCATTTGCATACCATCTGTACATGGAAAATGACACCAAGCCAAAGCCTGCAGAGAACGACCTACACAAACGGATTCATTTGAACACATCCACTGCATACACGGACAGTGGGTCGACAACAAAGGTTGAGGCGAACACATTGGTAGGATCCACGCTAAATGAATGCACCACATAGGTACAGATCACGATGAGCATGTCATGTAAATACAGGTTAAGCAATAATAGCGTAACTACAAGGCAGAAGGAGGACTGTAAGCATCCTTTCCCGTGAAGCACAAAGGTCTGTCAACAATCTTGACTCCATATTTCACATGCGTAGCATTGTGCCTTAGTTAGTTATTTGGGTTTAAAGGGCGCATCGACTGCAATGGTCATATAGCGCCCAGTAGCATTGTGCCTCATCGTAGTGAAAGACACGTGTGGCTTTGGGGATGTACAAATTCTGAATGGTTTAATGCTCAATAAACTGCAAATATGACTAGGCCGCAGCCTAACAACTGTGCTTTGCCTATTCATCCATGAATATCAGACATTTCCATATCCGGGAGCCACTTTACGCCTCTCAAATGAATATATATATATATATATATATATATACATATATAACGTTGGCATGGGTGGTTTTGTGGCGCCCGTCCAACCTAACTACGCCGCATTACGTCTGTGTATATATATCCTGTGAATGAGCACAAGAACAAACTCTTTCTTGAACTATATGCACTATTAATTGCTTTGGTTATGTCGATATTCAATATATGCAAAACAAAATTGAAGACCTCCAACTGTACAGCCACACGTGGAGAAAACTACCAATATTAAATCGTATCCCCCCAAAATCACACAAGTTGGAGCATCTGTTGATACGCATTATCGCATGTCACAACAGAAGACAATATCAATGCGGGGTGGGGATAGCAGAGTGGTTAAGGTGTTGAGCTCTGGATACCGAGGCCCCGGGTTCAACACTCGCACCGTTCAGGACATTTCCCAATTCCGCGGCCCACCGGCGAAACAGTGTGGGTGGCGCCATTAGTCGTGATTGCGCATAAAGTGCGTCGTGAACCACCCAATAAACAGACCAGACAATATCCATGCAAGTACTTCAATTCCATCTAGATTACAGAACAAACGATGAAATGCATTCAGCCCGTACCAGTTAATACCAACACTTTATACGGCAGCCCCACTGGCTATAACGCATCGTCACCCGAGAGATCAGCGTTTGTATTGGCACGCTTTCGTTGCTGGCAGGCAGTTGGTCGGCAGAGCCAACATTCACCACAGCGCTGCGAAATGCTGTCCAAACGTTCACGTGTCTGTTAATGCAGTCTTTAATTGATCGTCTCCACGTCATACTGGTCTTCAGAATGCAAAAATCATACGACAGCCACACATCAAACGGACTGACAGTCCGGCAGCGGAGACGGGTGTCTAATGTCGAACAAACTAAAGTCGAGTACCAATCTTTCAACTGGTGGATTGCAAGTGCTTTGAGCGTTGTTGAGATTGGCACACCGCAATTGCTACTACACATACCGTCACGTGTCATGTTATATTAATTTAATGAAACATTCTGCACTACTCCTCCAAGAATAAAGCTCATGACGATAAAAACCAAACATTGTTTTACTATTGCAAGCAAAACATGCAACCAGGCTAGCTTTCTTTTTATTACGCGAACGTCAACCACAAGTAGAGGTTCCATGTTTTCCTCAGCAACATAGTTCGGGACTGACTTGTGGGGGCCGAAGGCGCAATTTCTGCCATAGCCACATTGCACCGCAACGTCTCAAGGGGAGGTCTGAAATAAATGTACGGCTTTAAGCTTGTTCAAGTGGCCAGCGAAGTTGTAAATACGCTTGGCTTGGATTCATTGGTGGAAATAATCACCAGGGAGAGTGTGGTGGCGTACTTCTTAAAGGTCACAATTAAACAGTGAAAAGACATGACTTAAAAATGGCGCCCAAAACTTCCACATTTAACATTTATCATGCACTTATTGTGCTGCTACAATAACAACTGATAAATGCTTCTGTCGGAATTATGACCATAAAACTCATGCCTGGATATTATGCAGAGTGATTGTAATATCTATATACACTTAACGTCAATATTGATCCGCTATTTCTCATATCATTTACACTGAATAATAATAATAATAATAATAATAATAATAATAATAATAATAATAATAATAATACGAATTTAGTCCTACGAGGAGCGCCAGATGCCATCACCTGGCCAGAATTAGAGCGACCACACGGAGCGGAACGATGTTGGAGGTGGTGGCTCTGGAATGGAAACACAATCCTGTCGCCACGCATTCGGGGAGCCATCACATCGCTGATACGAGCCTGCCTGAGGCCGGTGTTCCCTCGCGGCACTGTCCATATCATGATATGCTGAGCCACAGGATCACCTAAGCTCGAGACACGAGAGGGTCGCATACGTTGCCATGCCCAGCTGCCGCCCAGGCAGCCACGCCATCACCCAAACTCGAGACACGAGCTGGTCGCATGCGTTGCTATGCTCCGCTGCAGCCCAGGCAGCCACGCCATCACCCAAACTCGAGACACGAGCTGGTCGCATGCGTTGCTATGCTCCGCTGCAGCCCAGGCAGCCACGCCATCACCCAAACTCGAGACACGAGCTGGTCGCATACGTTGCCATGCTCCGCTGCCGCCCAGGTAGCCGCACCCGGCCGCATGTCCGGCCTCCACGAGCGGCGCGACGGCCGGCGATCTGGCGGCAGGCTGGTGATCGGCCGGAGCGCAGCGCTCCGTCAACGTCGCCACCGTCGCAACTTCGCCAATAAATAGTGACGCGGCCGCGGTAGATTGCGTCGGGAGCTGGCGTCGCCGCCGGCGGTGCGGTAAATCCGGCCGTCGGCTCGGTCGGCCCCGTCTGTCCGACCGTCCGCCGGCCACCTCCGGGGAGCGCCGGCGTCGCTCAAACTTGGAGCAGATCGGTGCGGCGCGCACGACAGAATTAATTAGGGTAGAGCGCGCACAATTAATGAGTTTGCCGTGGTCGTTTAATCGGCCCGGTGCAGCATTCATCACCGGGCGGCCGGCGGCGTCGCCGACGCGTCGCCAAAGCGCCGCGGATGCCGACGCGCGTCGCAGGTCCAGTCGCCGCCAGTCGGCGGTCGGCGTCGGCCGGCGTCGAGCCCGACGCGCAGCGAGCGCCGTGTCGACACGTGACGCGGCCGACGGCGACCGTATCGGCGCATCTAAATTGGCCCGGCCGGCCCGCGCCGAAAACAGCCACCTCCGACACACACACACAGACACACAGCCACCTCAGACACACAGACAGACGCACATGCACGCAATGTCCGCCACGGGTCGGTAAAAACATTGACTAATTAGCTGCAAGAGAGCAACAGGGCCCTGATTATGATAGAGGTGACACCGGCCGGAACGCGAGCCTCCTGTGGCGTTAACGAACCTTGTGTTTCACGTGTCGTATCGCGACGGCCGCGCATTTTCTCCATGCTGTGCTCGGAACTGGTCTGGTACACACAGACAGACTAGTTGAGGAATTTGACGCACGACCAGAGCAGGGCGTCTCCAATAAATTTCCAGTTTGTACTTATAGATGAATAACGAGAGCACATAATTCAGATACCAATTCAAAAATGGACCAAGGAAAATCGAAATATATTGGCACTTGAATACGAATGGGGTCGAACTAGGCATGAGTTGAAGAATGGCTGACACTGATTACAAATCAGCATCACCCGAGGAGTGATTTTGCGAATGTAGCCGCACATCGTACTTCAGCTTAGCTGCCTTGTGTGATAGCAGGCTGGCCGAGCAGTTTGCACAACGCACACTCCACATATTCGAAGCTTTGCACACGAACCAATATCTTCCCGGCCGGCAACGCGTGTTAATGCAGGTGTATATATTCACCTGAAACGCCCATCCAAATATTCATCCACATATTTGTCAATAGTTAGTTAGTTATTTGGGCTTTAGGGCGCGTCAATATTTGTCAATACAGAAAATGCAAACTGGGTGTAATTTATATCCCATAGTCACACAGTTAACGTGCCAGAATGACCAATCGAATGACTGTTCAGGTAATTAATATGTCGATATAGTTGGATTGCAAGCACTCCTGGATGTGCCAACACGTAACAAAGCTACTTACTGCACAATACCTATCTATGCAGTAGTCCCAATACAGGACGAACGCACCCTGTATTCTTCTCAAATTAGCACCAGCTCTCGAGTATATGCGCAGAACACTTATTGTCCAGTAGGGTTAGTTCAGATAGCCTTGCATAGGCTCCCACCAGGGCAGGTTCCCAAGATCAATGTGCTGTAGACGTCGTGACGACAGGCAACACGCCTCAGAACGGATACCAACCAGTTCTCTGCATTCCCATCAGATATATTCCCTGCTGCTACAGACAGCCTACAGGGGCCCCAAATACCAGACTGGACGAGAAGATGTGCCGACAAGCATGTACAAGGACTCGGCTTTAATTAGAGCCAAAGCAACCGCCGGTGTTCGCTCCCATGGCTAGTCAGACAACCACCGGTGTCCATTCCCATGGCTAGTCAGACAACCACCGGTGTCCATTCCCGTGGCCAGTCAGACAACCACCGGTGTTCACTCCCGTGGCCAATCAGACAACCGCCGGTGTTCACTCCCGTGGCTAGTCATACAACCACCGGTGTTCACTCCCATGCCTAGTCAGACAACCACCGGTGTTCACTCCCGTGGCTAGTCAGACAACCACCAGTGTTCACTCCCATAGCTAGTCCAACAACCACCGGTGTCCATTCCCATGGCTAGTCAGACAACCACGTGATTTTCTCCTATTTTTTTTTGTGTTGGGAGGGGGAGGGGGAGGGGGAGATCAAGTATCGCATGTGAGCATTGCAGTCAATAGGACTTGCCAGGTTGTAAATGGCTGGGGCATTCCGAGAAATATTGAGCCAGGTCGATTCATCCACACCACTAAAACGAAGTGCACAGGCCTGACAATGATGCCTGGACTCCAAACCCTGCCGGGTCTACATTTACACTTAAACGCCTAAGGGCATCAGCTCGCTCAACACGCACTTAAGCTCAGTGAGTCTGTGGCTGGCCATGCAAATTGCTCCTTCCAACGAAACCATGGTCGATGAAAACTGCGATGTGTGGCAATTATACAGATTGGGCAGCACATGACGAATGGGCTGCAAGCCTGTGATTAACCGGTAGCCATACCAAAGCCGATACTTTACGGTCTGCAGCAATACCAGAGCCGCCACTTTACGGTCTGTAGTCAGACCGGAGCCGGTACTTTTCGGTCTGTAGCCATACCAGAGCCGGTACTTTACGGGCTGTAGCCATACCAGAGCCGGAACTTTACGGTTTGTAGTCAGACCGGAGCCGGCGCAACTGTGGTTGAATTGGCGCCCACACTGTGGCCTGCACTCGGACTACGACCGGCACCGTGGCCTGCAGTCAGACTACGACCGGCACCGTGGCCTGCACTCGGACTACGACCGGCACCGTGGCCTGCACTCGGACTACGACCGGCCCTGCAGCACACTGAAGTCGATACCATCAGCACCGACCGACCAACCGCCACCGCTGCCAGCTCACACAATGGAGACAAAGCGACCGGGAAAAGGGGGATCCGACAGGTGACACGTTTCAGCAACATGAAACCAGTTGTGACCAAATCGAGCTGGTGAATGCCTGACCGATGCACGCACAAGTGGGTCACACGCGTCTGCAGGCGATCAATTGTGATCAGCAGCACAATGTACCGTACTGGCGAGAGTGTGAGCCTCGGATCGACGAGGAGCCGCCAGAGATCAGGCGCCCGCGGGCAGGCGGCGGGGATCAGTGGCGGGCAGAGCGTCCAGACCAGGGCAGGCTGTCAGCTGAGTAGCCAGCCGCGCCGCACCTCGCGATGCGCCGCACGCCATCGGACTCCGGCTCCCCGCGCGGTGCTCCGCACGCCGTCGGACTCAGTCCAGGAAACAGCTGACCGTACCTATCCAGTCTGCATTCAGCCTGAGTACGCTTCAGTCGGATGACAAACTCCAAACGACTAAAGTGCTGTAATTTTCGTCTGCCGGCATACAGCCATTCCCAGCTTAAGTGCTTCGCACCAGCCAGCGAACTGTACAACACACAGAGCCGGCGTTAAGTCGACCACATTCGGCGTTGCGTCGGCCACCGTGCTGCAGTCCCGTCGGCCACCGTGCTGCAGTCCCGGTCAGATGGTGAACGGTGAACGGTCGACTTGGTCGCTGTCGGATCAGCACTCAGTATTCAGTGTTAAGTACTCAGCATTCAGTGCTCAGTACTCAGTACTGCTGGTGGCGGCAATGCTCACCGGATCTGTCGACATCACAGTGCAGTGCCGCTCGTGACTACGCCCCTCTCCTGCTGTCAGCGGGGAGGGGGGGGGGCGTGCCTGCGTCAGGGGGCGGGCCGGCCGACAACCTCATTGAGCCGGTGACGGCAGGGCGGTCGGCTGGCCCGGCTCTGGCACTGAGAGCAGTCACTCACACCACCGCGCGGCCCCCCGGCTCGGGGTCAGCAGATGACACCCGGGACCGGGACGGACGCCGCCGGCGGCCGTCGGCCTGCTGACGGCAGACGCGACTGTGATTGGCCGTCGGCGGTCAGCGTTCGCCGTGTTTGCCCAGCTCCAACAGGCGCGCCGCGCACCCGTCATCGGCGTCCGCCGGCCACGCTCCGCCGGCCACGATCCGCCGGCCACGCTCCGCCGGGACCGACCGACTCCATTTAGCCGAATTGAGTGCGCCCGACTGATGCACGACGCGCGGTGCGGTAGTTCGCCCCGGATCAGCCGTCTCGAGGACGGCCGGCTCGACGCTTCGGCGAATCTCGCGTCCAAGTGATGCCCTCGCCGGGATTAATTCGGAAAATAAATCGGCCGTAATTTCGCCGCAGACGGCCGGCCGGTCGCTGATGGCCGCCCCCTGAGCCCAACGGCAGCCTCGGCCTCCCGGGCTCGCTTCGCCGGCCGAGCCCATCCGTCCGTGGACCCGCCTCTGCGACCAGTTGGTCGGTCGGTCGGTCGGTCGGTCCGTCGGTCAGTCGGTCGTCCGTTCGCGCTCGTTCGCCCGTCCGTCCATCAATCATAAGCCACCCATCTGTCCACCTATGCATCCGTCCGGCCATTCATCCGTCCGGCCGTCGGCCCCTGGGCGCGTTGCAGAGTGCGCGGCGTCGATAGCGGCGCGCCGGGGCCCAATTCGGCGAAATCGGCCACACACCAGTGAGTCGGACCTGCGGCCAGCTCGGGCGCGAAATGGAATCTGACCAGTCGCCGATGACGTCGAAAAATGGGATAATAGAGCGACCCTCGCCCCGTGCTGCCGCGCCGTAAAACAGATGGGAAGGTGGCGGCGCGGCCGGTGGCGGCGCGGCCGGCGGCGACCGCAGCGCACTGGAGCGCGCCACATAGCAGCAGAGCTGGATTAACGCGCCGCCGGCCTGCCGGCTGCCGCTCGCTCCCTGGCCAGCAGACGGCGGCGGCGCAGCAGCACCGGAGCGCGCCACATTGCAGCAGCAGCACTGGATGGACCAGGAGCGCCGCGCGCCTGCCGGCTGCCGCTCCCCGGCCAACAGACGTCGGCACCGTAGCGGCACTCACATTTACGCGTTCGGGAAGGGAGTAAGCATTTCAGTTGTGACTGGATTCCTTGGGGAAACACGTTTGGAGAACAAAATTTTAGACGTAAATAAGTTGGAAAACTTTAAGAGACAGCTTTTAAACGGAAGTGAGCATTTATCTTAAAATACAAGCTTACTGAAGACAACTAAGTTCTTCTCACCTCACATCACATCAGCAAAAAAGTTGAAGTAAGTTCAGTAAGACAAAAAAGAATAAATAGCCGCAGTGGCGAACTTGATGCTTTGCTTGGCTTTGGAACAATCCTCCAGAGATGCGGCATATGCCGTCCGTGTTCTGCATGCTGAATCTCATCACGTGCCATACCTCATCGGACGGCATTTCCTGCAATTGTTCCCAATGAAAGACTGCATTCAACTACCGCACTAGGCATGGGCCGGAACCACATAAAAACCGCCGATAACTCAGCAGTACGGTACATCGGTGCAGCAGTACGGTACATCGGTGCAGCAGTACGTTTACCACCGTTGCCATAAGCTCTGCGACTCATACTAAGTGACATTTGACTGACATTACACTAATCACATTAATATTAATTGCATTAAGATGCGTTTTATTGACATTTGATTGACAGCCCCCACCCAATAGCATAGTTAACATGTGGAAATCACCAGCGTCAATAATGTTCGATACGCATCTACTGCATTTGCTACCACGAGACACAAATGCTTCAGCTATTCTACTTCAGCAATATGATGAACACAAGAAACGGTAAATGCTCACTAGATGCATACAAGGAACCAACAAAATTGGCTAGCGTCCACAATGTCTGGAGTAGCATGTTGCTCCTTATTTGGGACAGTAGTTGATCAGGTCACAAGCTAGACCAAACCCGTTACAAGACACTCGCATTACACAACGTCCGTGATCGTTCATTAACTTGTGATTATTGTAGATCCCAGGACAGACGGATATGCTGACAAGGGGTCTGTTCCCGTGGCTCCACCAGAAGGAACTCAGCGGAGGTTAGTTGAGGCAAGTTGAGACTTGCCCACGGGAACGACCGGTGGAGCTTGGTGGATAAATCAGCCGACAGCGGTGTGAATTCCGCGACAAAAAGGAAGTATTTGGCGCTGTATCATAAATTGGCCAAATTGCACTTCAAATGTTTGTCCAGATGATCGCACACTGTACATAGTATGCATTTTTATACAAAGTCCCAAATTTGTCTTTATTTCTGGCTATGTATGTGTCCTCAGAGACTGCGGAGAGCACAGGTGTTATTTTCGCCGATGGGATGAACGAGGCAATCTCTCTTCTCTCTCGGTTGAGTATCGTCTCCCCCTGTTTTGCGGTTGGTTACAGCCTGCCTTCTTAACGTACAGCATATAATCTCGTGTCTGAACCCGCCGGGCTCCCTCGGCCCCGAGGCGCTTCTCCACCCGATGCTGACTTGTCCTCATCTGAACTTGCCCGACCTCGTCGATCGGGCTCGAGTAGGATCTTAGTCGGCGCTGGGAGAACGGCGGTACTTCTGGGCACGGGAATTGCGGCGGATTCTGCCGGTAAAGTAACATCTTCCCTTAGGCCGAATGACGTAGTCAAAGGCCTCAAAAGGGATGTTTTGTGGTCTGCATCTGTTACTTCGATTATTGTTCATAGTTGTAGTAGTAATTTCATATTTCCTTTGCGAAGGATGATCCAGGTATTCAGTTGATGCATGAAGATGATATTCATATGATGGAGGACGTTGTTTACGCGCAAATATATGGCGCAAGTGCGCCGTGATTGAGCTCAACTGAAAAATCACAATTGGACCCTGCTCCTGGGCTGGTGGAGCTTTTGCTCCACTGGTGGAGGTTGGTGGAGGAAAAATATCCACCGGATTTGCGACGGGAACGACCAGTTGAGGTTTGTGGAGGTTAGTGGAGCCACGGGAACAGACCCAAGCACTTGGGTTTGCATGGGAGCACAAATTATGTGTGAGTGCATGTGCACACACATAAAGACACACACAGCTACACCCTGGACAAAAATATTGTAGGGTACCATGGGCCTGAGCCTAGCGTCATAATGAACACAGCAACATGCATGCTATGACAGGTGCCCAGGAACGCTGGTTAAAAGTAGGACGACTGGCGCCCCTTTGTCCCATTTGACAATGCCTAAAAGACGAACAGTGGGAGATCATGGGCATCTAGTCCCTCACTCTTATACCCCGCTGTAACAGTGTGGGTGGCGCCATTAGCCGTAATGGTGCATAAAGTGCGTCGTGAAACACCAAATAAACAACAATAAATTCTGCTCCGATGTACTACGTAGTAAGGCAACGTTGCGACATAGTGTCTTAGGATCCGTGTAGTGTTATGGAGGGATGACAGTCCAATACAATGGGAACATGCGTCGTCGGAGCGTCCAATACGTGAATGGGAATAGATTCCCCCACCTCACAAAAAACAAAGGCTTCGCTTAGTTGAACTGAATAGCGTCGTTCATAGGGTGTGAACAACAAAGCCATTTTTATTTTCGTCATGCAATCTTTGCTCAATGCCATCCAGCTTTGATTGCGGTTGATGCCGCAGGGATTTTTAACATAAAATATAAGCTATTTACGACTCCATCAATTAGTGAAAATTTGATGGAAAACGGAAATCATTTCGAGGCATGGCGCACCTGGTGAACTGTCCCAGAACACGTCACCGGTAATACGCTACACCAGATTTGACGTCAGAACATAATGAATAACAAGTCAGAATGCGCCGCTTATTTTCATCCACTAAACTATTTTTCTATTTTGTAAACAGGAACTTCACTTTTCAAATAAAACGTTCTTTTTGTGCTACATCTATGGCCTGGTGGCGCACTGGCAAGCTCAGGAATATCCTCGGCTTCCCGAACGAGAATCACGGGTTCCAACGTCACCCGAGGTGTAGTCCAATCGCGTTCGTGCGTGAGGCGCGCGCGTGTGCGTGTGTTGGCAGTCACCAGTGTCTGCACCTGAGAGGAGCCCGTATTACCCGGCCAATTACTCGGTCTAAGTTCCTGCCCGGCGAAACTGCGCCTGCTCTGGCGCACCAGCGCGGCGGATCGGCTAAGACATTGGACAGGTCGGGGGAGTGGTCCCACACGCACCCGAGCCCGCACGACCTCCGGCACACAGATAACCGTCGATAAATTCCATTAACCCCAATATACGATCGTTAAAGTCCAGCCATCAGATAATGGAAGCGCGCGCGCAGACTGTAGTCTTTAACATTGGACAGGGCTGCATACAATTCACTCCGCTGCCGTGGTGGTGGACGCCCCTTGTCTCACCAGATCTGCAGAGGGCACACCCTGCCAACAATGAGTAGCCAGATGCTCGGAATGTGGCAACTGTATAGGATAAGCATCACAACACGACATCGGAAACCCAATCTACATATACGATGGAGGGAATTGTGTGGAAAAGATTGGAAGTGATTTGGACTGATACAATGTTGTACATAATTTCAAACAATGGAAGATGAGCTTCACAAAATGCATGACACAAAAAGGCACTCCAGTCGATCTTTTAATGGACAGAGAAAATTGGTGTCCCAAAGTTCTATAATTCGGATGAAAAATGGCACCCACCTATGCAGCTTTCCGCTGTTGCTACTGTAATCTAGAAATTTCCAGCGCTCATCGTTTAACGTGAATACCCAACATCGTAACCGAACTAAAAATAAATATTGCACTTTCTGGCGCGAAGCTTTCCTACACACCACCGTCTCTTCAATACTACTTTTGCAAGGTGAAAGATCGGGCTGAAAGGGGACTGTGGTACCTCAGAAAAAGAAAGAAAGAAAGACCATGAGGCGCTTGCGAAGACACGGCGTCACTAATGGGAAGTCCATCGGATCTTCAAAATCGTAGAATCCTTATACACATGCCGCATCTGTGCACGCAACATTACTCCCAGAAAATTGACCTTTTCACTTCTGACGATGACGTGATCCTTAACCCAGAGGCAGACAATTCTCACCGACGTTGATGTCAGGTGCAGAAATAACAGCTACGTGCAATTCCTTTAAGCTTAATGCACCAGTGATATGTCAGAAGCGCGCTAATGTCAATATCCTAAGCTGACAGTAGTAGCACAAAGGTTGTTTATTGGTTTTTACGACACGTCGACCGTTGAGTCATATAGCGTCGCCAATCTCTCACGCCGATTGGTCGCGGGCGAAGAGTAGCGACAGGTGAGATTCGAACCCACAATCTTTCGATGGCGAGACGAGCATCTTACCCCTAAACCACTTGTTCCCTGTAGTGCACAAAGGGCGAGTTCGAACGTGGAGGGGTCCCAACCTCGGCTGACACCACTGCTCCCGACGGTGGACTGTGCAGCAACGCCACGGTCAGGCGTTGTCTGTCGACTATGTCCACAGACAGGCACACGCAAATCCATGTACCTATGTACCTAGGCTGGGCAGGATTCGGTAATCGGCCGCTACGTTTCGGGCGCCGCCGCCGCCGCCGCCATCACACACGGTTTCCGCCGCCGCCGCCGGTGCCTTCCAATAATCCTCTGATCCGTTCTGATTTACGGCGGTATGAAACTCATTCCAGAATCAGTTGGAGGGCATAAATCACGGCGGCGCGGCGACTCGCGCGTCCGCAACGAAGACGTTCCGCGTCGCGTCCCACTCGGAGGTGGCGCACCTCTTCATCTTTGTCGCGCCTGTCGGCCACCCGCTGACCCGAGCCGAGAGGTGAAGTCGCCGCCGGCCGGCCGGTCCGACGACTGTACGACGTGGCGGCGTAGCTTCGGGACGGATCCGAGCCGTCGTTGCACTCGCTCAATCCGACCAGCTCGCGAGGTGCCCACCTGACCAGGCCGCTGTTCCTTCCTCCCAGTGGCGCGCGCGTGTGCAGATCCAGCGAGGGTCGGCACCACTCCGCAGCCGCAGCCAAAGCCCCCCCCCCCCCCTCCCCCAGACACCACCAGCGGCCGCCGACCTGTCGGACGGAGCCGCCCGCGCGGCGGTGACATGTCATGCCCGCGGGGCCAGTGGCGTCGGTCAGCCAGTGGCAGTGGCGCTCCGCCCAGACGTTACGATCAGGCGGCTCCCGGGCCGGCCGCAGCCCGACATCCCCCTCCCCCACCTCATGGGCGGAGAAGTTCGAAAATTATTGGTGAAGCCCAATACATGGAGGCAACGAGTGCTGCCAATTTGGTTGCTGAGGCCCACCCTATGGGGTTTCCTGCTAAAAGAGCAAAAGTTGGTAGGAACAGGGGATATGGTGGGGCTCAGGCTCCACCAAAAATAAAAATATAGGAAAATCCATCCCCGAGCTCCTACGTCATGTGTGGTCATCGGGCTTTAACCCCATTAACTTTTGCCATCCGAGCCAATATTGACGGCGGCTGGCTGGGTCGTATGACAGGCGACGGCAGTAGTCGTGACCCTGTGTGGGCGCCGTGTCCAACTGATCCGCTCAACACAGCGGCACCACCACCACTTACGTGGCTGCTGCATAGTGGATAACAGATTCAGTCGATGAATCTTCAAACCCGAATAGGGAATAAGGAAGGACGTAGTTGGAGAACGGGTGTCCGCCTTATAACAATTAGATGGGCACATCAAGTTCGTTTAGGACAAATTGAGAATGAATCGTGGTAGTGGAAGATCTTGCTTGCGCTGCTGGGGGAAAATAAGCTGATATTTGAGGACAGTACCTACGTGAACGACTCAGCCAGCGAAGAGTCAGGAGAGTTGCGGCGCTTTGAGGATATTCTCTACGTGAACGACTCGGCCATCGAAAAGGAAGAGTTGCGGGGCTTTGAGGCTGCTCTCTGTGGGAACAGGGGGTGCACCTGTGATGTTCCCGCTGCAGCACGTTTTTCTAACAGCACTCGACGACCGTGTAACCTTTCCGCAAGAGCGCACCCCCATCTCCTGCCCCATCCCCACCCCCATCTCCTGCTCGGTTCGGAAGAAGCTCCGTTTTCCTGATATTAAAATCGTAAATAAAAACTAGCTGATTGGCGACAAGCCAAAAAGGCCGGCGGTTAATCGGACATTGGCAAAACTTGACCATATCAGCGAGTCCGCCACGATGGACAGCATTCAGACCCCGAAGCTGGATTACCCACTGGTAGTACTTTGTATTCACAGCACTCCAAATTATCAGCGCCGACAAGACTGAGCATCACTGACAGACTTATCGCCCGATTTCACGCACATAGGGCGGGGGAATGAGGAAGGGGACCAAACAGCCAACTTTACTCATTTTGCAGACATTTGGTGCTTCCCTGATTCGGTAATGGAAATATCACGAGGGAGGGGTGCGATGGTTCCGTGCTCTAAATTCATCAGGGCTCCACAGTGGTGACGAGACCACCAGTGCTCCTCAACTGAACAATGCCAGTTTCTGACCGACATGAACCAACAAGTGCGATGATTTCCGAGATAAAGAACCCTGAACGATTCATCAGAACTGCTTGTGCTGCCAGTCAGTCACGTCCATCGACGGTGGCGTTACGCCGACCGGCGGTGACGTTGCCTGGCAACAACAGACGTCACCGCATCTCAAACCATGTGCCGACGGACTGTCAAGTGCGCACACCACACGGGAGACGCGTGACCGGCTCTGCTCTTCGAATCCCCGATCATAGTGTCACCGCCGTCAGTGTCAGGTCAGCGCTGCCAGTGCCACCGCCTGTGTCGCTGCTAATCCCCGAGCTGACCAGCGTCAGGGCACTGCCAGTGTCACCGCCTGTGTCGCTGCTAATCCCCGAGCTGACCAGCGTCAGGGCGCTGCCAGTGTCACCGCCTGTGTCGCTGCTAATCCCCGAGCTGACCAGCGTCAGGGCGCTGCCAGTGCCACCGCCTGTGTTGCTGCTAATCCCCGAGCTGACCAGCGTCAGGGCGCTGCCAGTGTCACCGCCTGTGTCGCTGCTAATCCCCGAGCTGACCAGCGTCAGGGCGCTGCCAGTGCCACCGCCTGTGTTGCTGCTAATCCCCGAGCTGACCAGCGTCAGGGCGCTGCCAGTGTCACCGCCTGTGTCGCTGCTAATCCCCGAGCTGACCAGCGTCAGGGCGCTGCCAGTGCCACCGCCTGTGTCGCTGCTAATCCCCGAGCTGACCAGCGTCAGGGCGCTGCCAGTGTCACCGCCTGTGTCGCTGCTAATCCCCGAGCTGACCAGCGTCAGGGCACTGCCAGTGTCACCGCCTGTGTTGCTGCTAATCCCCGAGCTGACCAGCGTCAGGGCGCTGCCAGTGCCACCGCCTGTGTTGCTGCTAATCCCCGAGCTGACCAGCGTCAGGGCGCTGCCAGTGTCACCACCTGTGTCGCTGCTAATCCCCGAGCTGACCAGCGTCAGGGCGCTGCCAGTGTCACCGCCTGTGTCGCTGCTAATCCCCGAGCTGACCAGCGTCAGGGCGCTGCCAGTGTCACCGCCTGTGTCGCTGCTAATCCCCGAGCTGACCAGCGTCAGGGCGCTGCCAGTGCCACCGCCTGTGTCGCTGCTAATCCCCGAGCTGACCAGCGTCAGGGCACTGCCAGTGTCACCGCCTGTGTCGCTGCTAATCCCCGAGCTGACCAGCGTCAGGGCGCTGCCAGTGCCACCGCCTGTGTCACTGCTAATCCCCGAGCTGACCAGCGTCAGGGCGCTGCCAGTGTCACCGCCTGTGTCGCTGCTAATCCCCGAGCTGACCAGCGTCAGGGCGCTGCCAGTGCCACCGCCTGTGTCGCTGCTAATCCCCGAGCTGACCAGCGTCAGGGCGCTGCCAGTGTCACCGCCTGTGTCGCTGCTAATCCCCGAGCTGACCAGCGTCAGGGCGCTGCCAGTGTCACCGCCTGTGTCGCTGCTAATCCCCGAGCTGACCAGCGTCAGGGCACTGCCAGTGTCACCGCCTGTGTTGCTGCTAATCCCCGAGCTGACCAGCGTCAGGGCGCTGCCAGTGCCACCGCCTGTGTTGCTGCTAATCCCCGAGCTGACCAGCGTCAGGGCGCTGCCAGTGTCACCACCTGTGTCGCTGCTAATCCCCGAGCTGACCAGCGTCAGGGCGCTGCCAGTGTCACCGCCTGTGTCGCTGCTAATCCCCGAGCTGACCAGCGTCAGGGCGCTGCCAGTGTCACCGCCTGTGTCGCTGCTAATCCCCGAGCTGACCAGCGTCAGGGCGCTGCCAGTGCCACCGCCTGTGTCGCTGCTAATCCCCGAGCTGACCAGCGTCAGGGCGCTGCCAGTGTCACCGCCTGTGTCGCTGCTAATCCCCGAGCTGACCAGCGTCAGGGCGCTGCCAGTGTCACCGCCGTCCGCATCAGGTCAGCGCCGCCGCGGTCAGCGTCGGCCCGACAGGCGAGTACTTACATGGCTCCGACGTACAGCACGTCCCGCCGCTCGTCCAGGTGGAAGGTGCGGTAGTAGAGCTTGCCGCATGTCAGCTCCTTGACGTGGTCTGCGGGCAGAGACACTCGAGTCAGAGGGGTTGTCGCCGCATGGAGCTGTGACGAACGAGTCAGAAGGACTATCGTCCCACGAAACGGAGTGGTAAACCAGTCAGAGGGACTATCGTCATATGGAGCTGTGACGAACGAGTCAGAAGGTCTATCGTCCTACGGAACGGAGTGTAGACCAGTCAGAGGGACTATCGTCATATGGAGCCGAGGGACATACCAGTCAGAGGGATTGTCGCCGCATGGAGCTGTGACGAACGAGTCAGAGAGACTGTCGTCGCACGGAGCAGAGGGACACGCCAGTCAGAGGGATTGTCCCCGCATGAAGCAGAGGAACACACCAGTCAGAAGGACTGTCCCCGCACGGAGCAGACACACCAGTCAGAGCGATTGTCCCCGCATGAAGCAGAGGAATACACCAGTCAGAAGGACTGTCCCCGCATGGAGCAGAGGGACACACGAGTCAGATGGATTGTCCCGCATGAAGCAGAGGGACACACGCACGAGTCAGCGGGGTTGTCCCCTCATGGAGCAGAGGGACACACCAGTCAGCGGGACTGTCCCGCACGGAGCACCGACAGCGGGTACCAACGGGTCACGTTCGTCGCTGGACGCGTCGTGACAGCGGGTACCGACGGGTCACGTTCGCCGCTGGACGCGTCGTGTCGCCGTAGCACCGTGTGCTGCATCGGCACCGATACACATGTCCAGCCAGCAAGGGGATGTCTAGCGATGTGCAGCATTCGTCTGCATATCTAATACCACAGTGCCGCAGCAAATAGCTGAAACGTACGAACCCCTGAACCAATTATCTATGTGAGTTTATCGGTACTGGTGCAATACAACCCCAACATGCTCTTCTGAATGCTGTCTCCAACAACTAGAACAATGTCCGGGGAGAAGCAATCAGCACGTGGAAGCGTCAGCATTGACATGCAATGGAACATTACATGCTTCTCACAATAATACTGGCATCAGTAACACCAATCACTGTAGTCTATTTCACTAGGATTACTGCTTATCCCGCACACGACACAGCCAAGCACCGACTGGTTGGCTATTGGTTTTACGACACGTCGACCGATGAGTCATGTAGCGTCTCCAATCTCTCACGCCGATTGGTCGCGGGCGAAGAGTAGCGACAGGTGAGACTCGAACCCACCCAAGCACCGACTGTCACATCATAATGATCTAACAAGGCCCATTCAGTAGAGAGGCACACCATATAGCTGCCTCGGATGCGATGCAATACTAATTCAACGAAGTCGTATTTGTAAAAACGTCATGAATGAACTGGGGTGAAAGTGAAAGGGTTAATTAACGCGACGAAGACCCCAAAGTGGGACTCGAGTTCGTTGCAAGGGAAAAGAAACTACCGAACCTCCTCGAAAATGAAACCGAGAGGATGTTAAGTAAGAACGGGGAGGCAAGCGTGTTGTAGTAGACGGGTGAAATGTACATTAAAGCATGCGTACATATAGAGAGCCGAAGGGAAACGGCAAAGCAAGATAGACAGACGTAGCATTCATTGTTAAACAAGTCGCACAGGAAAGCGACTAAAAGCAGACCATGAATAATAATCAAAGCGTAGGACAGCCTAAATAGAACAGAGAAAAGTAAACCAACGAGCACAATGATGCCGATCATTCAATGAAACCAATACTATATCCTGCAGCGTGTGCGAGATAAATCAGGTTCGAACTGCACAATGCATTATGTACTGTGCAGTATATTATTACATGGTGAACAATATATTTCCAAGCACAGCAGCTGTAGACAGCCAGCGATCAATATGACTAGAACTGAGAGCAACCGAGGCATGTACAGCGGCTATTCCGGCTCTATTTCGAACGTTGTTATGACAACAGCTTCGCACACAGAGGCATAGGTGGTTAGCGATTAATTCTTAGTAGGCTTCGTTGAGACGTATCAGAGATTACTATATCTGAGCAATTCTGATATTAACCTGGGAAAAAGCGCTGCATCAGATATCAACATCTTGGTCCGCTTGCTATTACCAGCAACATGCATCAACGGCAGTTCATGCCCAATCAAAATAATGACAATTTGCCAGCGCGTATGCCTTCCTAAAAATAACCAGCTCCTCATGATCATACTACTCGGAGTCCAAAGAAACACCACCACCATCCGGCGGGCGGCGCACAAAAAAAACAAACGCCCTTACCGCAGCTTTCGCTATAGCGGCCACGATAAACGAACACATAAACAAGGCAAATTAGTCGAAACCGGAAAAAATGGGCACCGTTTGTTTTCGAGGCGGGATTAAGACGCGGCGCCGGCCACCGCCGGCCAGCGCCGAAGCCGCCGTAAATAAGCCCGCCGACCACAGCACACCGCAAGTTCAGACAGCGGTGGCGCATCGATTCGCATCTGTTACGGCGGCTGTCGAGGTCCGTCCTCGCCGCTCCAGGTGTGCAGACGAGCCTCACGAGGATCGATCTGCATCTGCTCCAGAGATTGTCGAGGTCCGGCCTCGCTACTCGAGGTGCGCAGATGAGCCTCACGAGGATCGATCTGAATCTGCTCCAGAGACTGTCGAGGTCCGGCCTCGCCGCTCCAGGTGCGCAGATGAGCCTCACGAGGATCGAATGACACCGGTGCCGGCGAGTGTCGCGGTCCGGTCTCGACAGACATCACAGCACAATGGGCGCTCCAGAAGGTAGTCGTCGCAACGGGGCGACATCGCCGGTCGGTGCTGGAGCGCCCCCCCGGCAATCACAAGCGTATGAGCATCGATACGGCCATTGTCGACCATTCACATCCACCGTATAGGGTGAAGTGCAACAACAGCTGCCAATATTGATATTCTTGACACACGCCCCTCAACGACAACGACCGCATTGTTCGCTGAAACAAATGAGGTATTTTCCGGCTCCGTGTCCATTGTTCTTGTGCATTTTTTCATGGAGGAAATCCATTCATCCCATTTCACGCAAGCGAAGCCAAATACGCTTCAATTAACCGATGTGATTTATCGTTAATTTTTCACTTGACTGCATTTGATTAGAACCACACAAGGCGCGAGTAGTGGAAAATAAAGAAAACAGTAAATATATACAATATAGAAGTGCAAAGCAGAACGAATCCATGTTTTTTAAATATAAATTTAGTCCAAATTCTTGTGTCTTTGTGGACCAGGATTATATTCGAAGCAGAGCTTGTTGCGTGAACCCTCGTCCCACAACCCGATCCACGAATTCCAGTTCAACGGCAGAATTTTGACCGAAAGTTGAACGTGCCGTCAATGCATCGACACGGCCACCCCGATAGCTCGTCTCTGACCTTATCAGGCCAGTCGCCAACTGACCCTAACACTCGGGGCTAAATGCGAGCGCGTGAAGCGACCCGAACCCTGTCGTGCCACGACAGGGGAGACCAGTAGATGCCAGCGCTCTAACCAACTGAGCTAACGGGGCGGCACGTTATGGCTGTCCATAATAGCCACTGTACGTGGAGGACATGCATCGTGAAATAAATAAATAAATAAATTATGCAATGCTTAGGTTGATGGGTCGGTATCAATGTTCAGCTTTGAAAAAATTAAAGGACATCTAATTAAATACCCTATATGAGGTCAAACGCCACCATCTGTCCGTCAGATATCTGAGTTGGCACGGCGTCGGTGAGCTCTCGCTTCGTCTGCTCCGGCATAACACGGCAGGCAGAAGCGGCAAGAGTGGCAATCGCCACACTCGCCTGCGTTCAGCCCCGGCTGAGAGCGCCGGCCGGCAACTGGCCAGATGAGGTCGAGGCATAACCAACATTCAGCCGTGTCCGGAAGTTGACGGACACCTAATCACCTCTACATTTTGCTTTAACCTTTTGGTTCATATTCTACAACCGATATTTTAAGAAATCCTGGAGCGAGACACAAGCTAAGGGTCTACGCAACAGACACTGCTTGCAACGAGTAAGGCATCTTCAGGTAACGGTAACAATCTAAGCCGGCTGATTTGTCATAACTTTTTGCTCCATCGCCTACATTTATTTATTTAGCATTGCTGATTATCATTATCAATGCACCTGTACTGGTTCGTCACCGCACTCAAAGATCCGTCAACATGGTCAATGGGAGCGACTGCCCTGTGAGACAGGGTGGCTCCGGACGAATGGGCGGTGGGTGCCGCGTTCGATCATATCAGCCAAAACGCATTGGGGACCAAGGGCGTGTTCAGACATTCCAGCATCGCCCTTTACAATGCTCTGCTGAGCCCAGCTCAGCATTTCGACGCGCTGCTGAGTAGTGTGGCTGTGCGAGCCATTCCAGCGGGGGATGGCAACAGGCAGCCTTGATATTGTTACTCGTTCCAGAATACTGCGCGTAACTTTGAAAACCCCGCGATATGAGCGTGGATGCGAAATGAAATATATAACTCTGAGCCTGAGGCTGCCGCAGTCCCATCACTCACCGTGTGGGGCATGATAAAAGCCACCAATGCAGGCAGGGGCGTGCAAAAGATATTCATGCCGACGACGGGAAAACCCATCTGGGTAACTAGGGAGATCATCCAGTGGTGTCGGCAGGACCAGGCTGGGCACGCTTACAAGCAAAATGCGCAGGGGAGGGAAGAGTGAGGAAGGCAGACACACACCAGACGGGAAGCACCGCGCTCCTCCACTTCGTCCTTGGTGCTAATGTAAGCCCAGTACAGTGTAATGCCAGCCAAATAACAGCCATGCGCGGTCCGAATAATTACTGGCGGGTGTAAAAGGACATTCAAAATGGTGGTAGCTAAAACATCCTTTGAGCTCACTTATTTCCATGTTATGCAGTGAGATACAATATTAATAATGGCGAGGCAGATACTTCGCACAGTCTATTCCCTAGCCCATGCACATGAGCATATCCTAACGTATGTGAGACATGTGCGTGGGTCATGTGCATGGGTTAATGCAGGTTACGCTATGGGAAAGGGGCCCAAATCGCATAGCAAAACAATAGACTTCCTAAATATCCCACAAGGCTACCAATCGGCCTGGGTGTTACCCGGACAGGAAGCAATGTATCACACTTGTTAAGTCATATGGATTCGACCACTGCAGCTTACATGCACTTCTTGCAGCCAGACATAAAAATCCATGAGCTTGCACAGAAACCGCTGCGTTGTTAACCCTATACTGCTCCTCTGCTGAGACTGCTTCCATGCGCATCAGCTCAGCGAATTCCATTGACATCGAAAGCACTGAAAGGCCGCACATTCACAGAGGTGGCCTACATCATCCTCCTGAATCAGCACTGAGCCGTCTGTTAGACAAACCGCTCCGAAGTCAGCCACACATTGTTGGCGGCTAACCGGCGATGCTGCACTGCAAAATCGCACCACCAGAGATGTCTCGCATCTCTGGACCGTGCCGGACTTGCGGCACCAGCAGTAACCAATCCGCCGACATCAGACACCTAGACACCGGCAACATTCCCCAGATAACACACCGGGCGGCCTCTCCCCGAACAACTCTGGACCGTGCCGGACTTGCGGCACCAGCAGTAACCAATCCGCCGACATTAGACACCTAGACACCGGCAACATTCCCCAGACAACCCCGGGCGGCCTCTCCCCGAACAACTCTGGGAGGCCTCTAGCAGGACCACACCGGGCGGCCTCTAGCAGGACCACACCGGGCGGCCTCCAGCAGGACCACATCGGGCGGCCTCCAGCAGGACCACACCGGGCGGCCTCCAGCAGGACCACACCGGGCGGCCTCTAGCAGGACCACACCGGGCGGCCTCCAGCAGGACCACACCGGGCGGCCTCTAGCGGGACAACACCGGGCGGCCTCCAGCAGGACCACACCGGGCGGCCTCCAGCAGGACAACACCGGGCGGCCTCTAGAGGGACAACACCGGGCGGCCTCTAGCAGGACCACACCGGGCGGCCTCCAGCAGGACCACATCGGGCGGCCTCTAGCGGGACCACACCGGGCGGCCTCTAGCAGGACCACACCGGGCGGCCTCCAGCAGGACCACACCGGGCGGCCTCCAGCAGGACAACATCGGGCGGCCTCTAGCGGGACCACACCGGGCGGCCTCTAGCAGGACCACACCGGGCGGCCTCCAGCAGGACCACACCGGGCGGCCTCCAGCAGGACAACACCGGGCGGCCTCTAGCGGGACCACACCGGGCGGCCTCCAGCAGGACCACACCGGGCGGCCTCCAGCAGGACCACACCGGGCGGCCTCTAGCAGGACCACACCGGGCGGCCTCTAGCAGGACCACACCGGGCGGCCTCCAGCAGGACAACACCGGGCGGCCTCTAGCAGGACCACATCGGGCGGCCTCCAGCAGGACCACACCGGGCGGCCTCCAGCAGGACCACACCGGGCGGCCTCCAGCAGGACCACACCGGGCGGCCTCTAGCAGGACCACACGGGCGGCCTCCAGCAGGACAACACCGGGCGGCCTCTAGAGGGACAACACCGGGCGGCCTCTAGCAGGACCACACCGGGCGGCCTCTAGCAGGACAACACCGGGCGGCCTCTAGCAGGACCACATCGGGCGGCCTCTAGCAGGACCACACCGGGCGGCCTCCAGCAGGACAACACCGGGCGGCCTCTAGCAGGACCACATCGGGCGGCCTCTAGCAGGACAACGCCAAGCAACCTCTCGCAGACCCACACCAGGCGACCAGTCGCGAAACAACGCCAAGCGACCTCTCATAAGGCGAGAGCGACCTTTCACAACGCGAAACCAGGTCCCTACAGCCTCTCCAGCAGCGTCGTTGGTCAACAAGATCCGGAGCGAATCCTGTCGCAGAGCGCCCTCACTCCCTGGCCCAATGGCAATGCGTTGATGCCGGAACCAGATGGAGAGACGGCCGCCTGACACCAGGACCCAGTGCGACACTGTACCGAGCCGGCACAGAGTTGGGTCCTGGTGCGGGGCCGAGAGGGCCCGACACCAGGACCCAGTGCGACACTGTACCGAGCCGGCACGAGGCAGTTGGCGGTGCCTGGTTCAGCTCGCTGGTGCCGGGGCCAGGAGAGGCGGCCGCCTGACACCAGGACCCGGTGCGACACCGTACCGAGCCGGGACACGCGGCAGTTGGCGGTGCCTGGTTCAGCCTGGATGTGTTGGCCCATCGAACATTATAAATCCGCGTCGACCGCTAGCGACGGGCCATCTGTTTGCCGGAGGCCGCCCTAATCAAAGCACACACTCGAACGCCACCCCCTCCCCTCCCCTCAGATGGGGACGTGACGGTAAGAGGGCCACCTGGGAGCGACCTGCCTTGTTGTATAGCGCAAGACTCCAGCAGCCGAAACAACAGAAAATGAGGCAGCCGCTGTCACGACGTGCTTCGGGACACCTTTATTACGACACTTGTGGTAAGACGGCTTCGATGAATTTTTGGAAATTAAATAATATTTGGCTGCAGGTTAGTCAATTTCATGGAATACGCCGGGAATATTTAACATTACAGTGAACATCATCAATCTGGTAGCATCTTTCGGACACGTTTGGAGCATCGCTTCTATCGATGAGGATACGCTTCGCAGGTGTTCAGCCGGCATGACATACTCGTACCGTATTCATACTCATTACTGCGCTTGCTATTCATTATTTTTGTCGACTTAATGCTGCAGCGTAGAGCAGATCCACCTAAACGAATCTGGACAAGGATTGGCAACACCACGGAAAGGTAATTCTGATACTTCGATATTAGACAGCAGTCACATGCCTTGAAAACGGGTCTGGTCAGCATCCGGCGGTGTCCGTCATCACGGTGTCAGTGTCAGTCATCACGGTGTCAGTGTCAGTCATCGCGGTGCACAATCTGCCAGCAATCGCCGACGTCTTACGCCCGCCGTCTCATCTTGTCTCTGACTCCGGCGGTGTCCGTCATCACGGTGTCAGTGTCATCATCGCGGTGCAATCTGCCAGCTGCCGACGTCTTACGCCCGCCGTCTCATCTTGTCCTGACTCCGGCGGTGTCCGTCATCACGGTGTCAGTGTCAGTCATCGCGGCGCACAATCTCCAGCAATCGCCGACGTCTTACGCCCGCCGTCTCATCTTTCCTGACTCCGGCGGTTCCTCATCACGGTTCAGTGTCAGTCATCGCGGCGCACAATCTGCCAGCAATCGCCGACGTCTTACGCCCGCCGTCTCATCTTGTCTCTGACTCCGGCGGTGTCCGTCATCACGGTGTCAGTGTCAGTCATCGCGGCGCACAATCTGCCAGCCATCGCCGACGTCTAACGCCCGCCGTCTCATCTTGTCTCTGACTCCGGCGGTGTCTGTCATCACGGTGTCAGTGTCAGTCATCACGGTGTCAGTGTCAGTCATCACGGTGTCAGTGTCAGTCATCGCGGCGCACAATCTGCCAGCAATCGCCGACGTCTAATGCCCGCCGTCTCATCTTGTCTCTGACTTTTGGTGGAACAAAACGGTTCTTCTGAATGCTTTGTCGATGCGGACGTGTCCCGATGAACAGAATACATGCTGCAAACGTGTCCAAGACAGCCGTGAAAATTGTTCGTGGGGTGTACTGCACAAGTATGCAGGGGCACATTATTACCTGCAATCGACCAGCCTGCTGCCCAATCTAGTTACATTCCAGAAATTTGCTAAAGCTGTGATCCTAAAGGCTGTGTTCCTGTGTAACGTGTTCAGAAAAGCTTCGCTATTGGGGTCTATGGGCACATCGACTGCGTCGGTAATGCAGCTAGACAAGCTTCGTGATGCTATTGCTACATGAAGTTCGATACAATAAACCACGCTGCCATGGTATCGTTGCCGCAGTCTAGCAGGATTGGACACTGGAAACTTTTGATCCAGAATGCAGAGCCGTATGGTCCTATGACACTTACTTACGATAAGAGTATGCAATTTGAAGATATAAATCGAAAGAGCTCGAGCAGCGACACCTGGCGTCAATTTGCAGCCAGCTGTTGAGGTTCGGCAGTTGAGAGCTAAGCCACTGCATCTGCAAAACTCCTCCCCCTCCCCTCCTCCTCCTCTTCTCCATCCAGCACGACTGTACAACTCATGCAATACACCGCATGGACACGGCTACCCCTTTAATGCCAGCAGTTCCAGAAACCAGCTGCGTTCGACTTACCAGCCGATCAAGCGCACAACTTTCGCGTTTGAAACTGGCGTCGAACTCTATGAGTTGCAGCGGAGCAGTTCATTTGACCGACTGCGAGTTGATAACGGTCTCCGGCGTCGGATGTTGAAGTTCGACGATTGAGGCCCAAAGTCGGCGAACCGGGCTAGAGCCGGCGCAGCTTTATGGTCCGGGACTTAGCCGAAATAAAGCTCAGCATGTCACAGTTTATGTTCCGCACACTTCCTGGATTGAAAATGATATGGGAACGAGTGCTTGTTTGTTATTGGAGTTTAGGGGCGCATCGACTGCGTCGGTCATGCAGCGTCCATGAAGGGGAGCGAGTGCTCTATGCAAGATGGGCAAGATGGGCCGCTGGAAATGAATAAGTCAGGAAATTCTACGGAAACATCCGGTGTATTAACATTCATCTTGAGGTCAGTCAGATGTTCTCTGCATTGGCGTAGATTTGTGCTTCCATCGCTTCTTCTAATGGCTTGCAATACTGATGACGCCCATACTTAGATATATAGAAATCATTCCCTTTCGAATATGCTTGCACTTGAATCAGCAAAAATAGGCATAAACCAAGATAGAGAGCGGGGCGAAAGGTGGCTAGAAGTGCCTAACAAATGCATTCTTTCATCACATTTCTGACATTTTCTGCACCTTAAATCCATGTATTTGCACGAATTATGTCCAAGATCATCCAAGGTGAAGCTTCAACTGTTTTTCTTTCTGAAGGCGTAAAACACCCCATAGCCTGCTGGGGTGCGGCGCAATAAAACAGCCTGTGATGCGACTTGTGAGGTAGCGGCCGTTTGGAGATTTTCGTTTTGAAAGCCTTAAAACGGGGATGGCATCAGCAATGTATCACCCTGTATAAGGCTGTATAAGGACATGCATGCTCTACATAGTGCTGGCATAATACAAAGGCAGATTACATTTACCACTGCAGGTAATTGCTTTGGTCAGGATATCAGGGATGCTGGCGATAACAGTTTGGAAGCTGGCACACGCGGCACAATCAGCACGAAGAACGAGGTATTGACCATCCGAAACAATAAGTGAACTTAACACAGCAGCCATGTTAGACTATGCCAACAGGACAAAAAACAAACAACAAAACTAGAATCTAGATTGGACTCTGAACATTAGGTAACATTGCACCAGCACACCATTCGACTTTCGTAACCATGTAGTCATGTGTGCAATGTGTAGCTTGTCGTGGCTGCCGTGCGACATGAACAAATTCTTCGATCCATTCCATCACGGCCGTTGCCGCTGGGAGCAACACGGGCGAGTAATCTTCCCCCCCCCCGTCAGACTGTGGGGGGCCAGCCGTCCGGAGTGCTCCCCCGTCAGACTGTGGGGAGGCTAGCCGTCCGGAGTGCTCCCCCGTCAGACTGTGGGGAGGCTAGCCGTCCGGAGCGCTCCCCCGTAAGACTGTGGGGGGCCAGCCGTCCGGAGCGCTCCCCCGTCAGACTGTGGGGACCAGCCGTCCGGGGCGCTCCCCGTCAGACTGTGGGGAGGCTAGCCGTCCGGAGCGCTCCCCCGTCAGACTGTGGGGGACCAGCCGTCCGGGTGCTCCCCGTCAGACTGTGGGGGGCCAGCCGTCCGGAGCGCTCCCCGTCAGACTGTGGGGAGGCTAGCCGCCCGGAGTGCTCCCCGTCAGACTGTGGGGAGGCTAGCCGTCCGGAGTGCTCCCCGTCAGACTGTGGGGAGGCTAGCCGTCCGGAGTGCTCCCCCGTCAGACTGTGGGGGACCAGCCGTCCGGAGCGCTCCCCCGTCAGACTGTGGGGAGGCTAGCCGTCCGGAGTGCTCCCCCGTCAGACTGTGGGGAGGCTAGCCGTCCGGAGTGCTCCCCGTCAGACTGTGGGGGACCAGCCGTTCGGAGCGCTCCCCGTAAGACTGTGGGGCCAGCCGTCCGGAGCGCTCCCCGTCAGACTGTGGGAGGCTAGCCGTCCGGAGTGCTCCCCGTCAGACTGTGGGTGACCAGCCGTCCGGAGCGCTCCCCGTCAGACTGTGGGGAGGCTAGCCGTCCGGGCGCTCCCCGTCAGACTGTGGGGAGGCTAGCCGTCCGGAGTGCTCCCCGTCAGACTGTGGGGGACCAGCCGTCCGGAGCGCTCCCCCGTCAGACTGTGGGGAGGCTAGCCGTCCGGAGTGCTCCCCCGTCAGACTGTGGGGAGGCTAGCCGTCCGGAGCGCTCCCCCGTCAGACTGTGGGGGACCAGCCGTCCGGAGCGCTCCCCCGTCAGACTGTGGGGAGGCTAGCCGTCCGGAGCGCTCCCCCGTCAGACTGTGGGGAGGCTAGCCGTCCGGAGTGCTCCCCCGTCAGACTGTGGGGGACCAGCCGTCCGGAGCGCTCCCCCGTCAGACTGTGGGGGACCAGCCGTCCGGAGCGCTCCCCCGTCAGACTGTGGGGGACCAGCCGTCCGGAGCGCTCCCCCGTCAGACTGTGGGGGGCCAGCCGTCCGGAGCGCTCCCCGTCAGACTGTGGGAGGCTAGCCGTCCGGAGCGCTCCCCCGTCAGACTGTGGGAGGCTAGCCGTCCGGAGTGCTCCCCCGTCAGACTGTGGGGACCAGCCGTCCGGAGTGCTCCCCGTCAGACTGTGGGGACCAGCCGTTCGGAGCGCTCCCCCGTAAGACTGTGGGGGCCAGCCGTCCGGAGCGCTCCCCCGTCAGACTGTGGGGGACCAGCCGTCCGGAGTGCTCCCCCGTCAGACTGTGGGGGACCAGCCGTCCGGAGTGCTCCCCCGTCAGACTGTGGGGGGCCAGCCGTCCGGAGCGTCTGTGGCAGCCATTCTACCCCAGTAGAATGGCGGCCCGAATCCGTAATGCAATGTAGACTGACGGCCCGGTTCGTCTCTGTCCTGTGGTTGGTTGGTTATTGGTTTTACGACACGTCGACCGTTGAGTCATGTAGCGTCGCCAATCTCTCACGCAGATTGGTCGCGGGCGAAGAGTAGCGACAGGTGAGACTCAAACGCACAACCTTTCGATTGTGAGACGAGCATCTTACCCCTAGACCACTCGTCCCCTCTCTGTCCCTGTGGATCGTCACCTAGGACCATCCCGTAGACTGACGGCCTGGTTCGTCTCTGTCCCTGTGGCGGCATGGGGACAGTCCACAGGGATATCCCTGTGGACTGTCACCTTGGACGATCCCGTAGACTGACTGGCCCCTGTCCCTGTGGACTGTCACCTAGGAAAATAGCCCCGAGACTGACGGCCCAGTCCGTCTCTGCCCGTGTGGACTGTCACCCAGGACAACCCCGTAGACTGGCGACCTGGCTCGTCTCTGTCCCTGTGGACTGTCACCTAGGTCTGTCCCGTAGACTGGCGGCCTGGGTCTGTACTGTACACTAAGGCAGCGGCGTCCACGCAGCGAGCCGACAGCGAACGCCAAAACAGGCGGCACGAGCTGCGTCCGACCACCACGCTTCAGCGGCACCGCACAACATCTCGACGTTCCCTCGGCCGTACATCAAACAACCGCAGTTGCCGACGCCGGCTTCTGGGCTTGAGCCGTCTTTTCTATCTCAGATAAACTGGCGTGATTTAAGAGTGCGCCTCGCAATGGCGAGGGCAGCGTTATTAGCATACAGATGATCGCGACCGCTCCGCCGCGGCCGCTCGCCACCGCGCCGGCGAGCGGCCGCGCCGCGCGCGCGCCTCGCCCCAGCTGGCACGAGTCGCCGTCGAACGCGCGCTCTATCATCGGCTTTTTTTGACAGGCCGGCCGAAACCGTCCGCTTCTGCCGCCTGAACGCGCTTTACGTCTGGTCGGCCGTTGTGCGTGCGGCGACGCGTCCGGTGCTCGGCGACGCTTGGCAGCGTGCCGCCGCCGACGTGCCAAACTCTGCTGCCGATGACTTCGGCATCGGCGGCCGATCGGCCACACAGTCACGTGACGCGGTACGGCCGTCACAGACGTCACGTGAGGCCGCACTTCCGTCACAGACGTCACGTGACGCGGCACGGCCGTCACGTGACAGCCGTCACAGACGTCACGTGACCCGCACTTCCGTCACAGACGTCACGTGACGCGGCACGGCCGTCACAGACGTCACGTGACGCCGCACTTCCGTCACAGACATCACGTGACGCCGCACTTCCGTCACAGACGTCACGTGACGCGGCACGGCCGTCACAGACGTCACGTGACGCCGCACTTCCGTCACAGACATCACGTGACGCTGCACTTCCGTCACAGACGTCACGTGACGCGGCACGGCCGTCACGGACGTCACGTGACGTGCCGGCGGCGTATTCGCAGCGGTGTCACACGCTGGCAATGACTGGGCGAGACAGGCGCGACTGCCGCTCCCGCCAGACAGCTGCCCCCGGGCGCCACTTGGCCACCGCCCGAGGGCGACGGCACCGGCCCCGCCAAGCGGCTGACTTTTTAATCGATTGATTGTTTAAGACCTGGGTCGGTTAGTTAACATGTCTACGGTAATTGAATGGTGGCTACAACCAGGGTCTTGGGCCATCAAACACAACTCTTCGGTGTAAATGCAATAAAAATGGTCCGCCGCACCGAAAGAACGCAAAGAGAATAAGGCCAAGCGATTGAAATAGACGAGTCTGGACAACAGACTAGCCTCACTATAAACAGAGACAGTGGCACCTGTTTGAAACCGAGGGTAATTAACTGGGTGGGCCGAACAACAAAATGCAGATTGCGCGGCAAAAGAATAAGTGGAGACCTTCTACCAGTCAAGGTTTCGTAAATTGGTGGCATTGTCGAAATCAGATGTTACCAATCCCGCCAGGAGAACTTGGTAATAAAGGGAAAACTCTCCACAATCAAACGCATTGTAGCTTCAATGGATGCAAGACATTACAGGAACATGAAAGGATGGAAAAGTTCATTAGCATGCAGAACGATGGGTGAACAGAGACGAAAAAATCAGCATTTTACTACATATCAGCGAAGGTGTAGTACAAATAAATAATTGGGGGTAATCACACCCACCCAACAGCTTCATGATAGAACAATTGAGGTTACTCACTCAAGCAACCTCAGCAATCCACATCCGTCGAAAGGTTCCCATTTCCAGCTGTCGAGGAAGACTCGCGCTTCCTCTGGTTATTCGGGGATTTCCAACCCCAGCCGCTAAAAGCAATGAGCGTTTCTAAGAACAAAACAGCTTGCTTAAAATATGTACCGTGTTCTCAAGATCAGCTGGAATCACTCCAAGGACATCATTCTGCTGAGAGCAGACCAAGCGGCTACATTTAGTCCTCAAAGTATCAGGAGATCCAGCTACACACCAAATTACTTTAGGGGCTGCAATGCAAGTGCCTTTTCTACCATAATTACAAGACACTGAAAACGATGGTCATCTTGACAGGGATGCATACATTCGTAGTCGTCTGCATAATTCGTTCACCTCGTTTCGTTCTCCTCATTTACACGGGGAGCAATTGTTCGCCGCAAATGTATATCTGGCCATTAAGGGATATCACAAAGACATACGTGGGGAAATATAAGACATGTACATGGAGTTCACACCTGTTGAAAGCTATTACAAGCGATGGCGAAGCGCCGAGCGAGTCTACTTCCGTGTATATGGTGCAAGAGTTCAACCGAACGGACGGCCAAGCCCTTCAACCGGACGGCCAGGCCCTTCAACCGGACGGCCAGACCCTTCAACCGGACGGACAGGCCCTTCAACCGGACGGACAGGCCCTTCAACCGGACGGCCAGACCCTTCAACCGGACGGACAGGCCCTTCAACCGGACGGACAGGCCCTTCAACCGGACGGCCAGGCCCTTCAACCGGACGGCCAGACCCTTCAACCGGACGGACAGGCCCTTCAACCGGACGGCCAGACCCTTCAACCGGACGGACAGGCCCTTCAACCGGACGGCCAGGCCCTTCAACTGGACGGCCAGGCCCTTCAACCGGACGGCCAAGCCCTTCAACCGGACGCCCAGGCCCTTCAACCGGACGGCCAGGCCCGGTCCGACCCGATCGTCACGCTTGTGAAACAATAACAACTTCCTTGCTACACCCCTTCGCGTTCTGAGTTCTTCACCCGAAGCTAGATGTACCCTGTTGATTTTGATTGTATCACTTTAATCCCAATATTCCTCGTGAAGTGCTCTTAATCCTTACTTAGAACGAGGTTCGCGGCGGCCTTTCGCTCGCGGACAACTTCCCAGTGTTCCACGCTGCAAAGCAGCACTTCAAGTTATATTTTACGCACTCAAAACGTGGGGCTGCATTTCTGCGCAAGAGTAGCTTACCATACACCCCTGTAGCCGGCCCTTGCCATCCATCCAGGATGGCACATGGTCAGAGTGCCTGAGGTCTACCCCGGAGTGTCCAGTTCAGTGCCAGGGAAGGGCGGCGCTTTTTATTTCTGCCTTTAGTTATGCAATTTGGCGAATGAATCGCACCCAAAAGCACTGTAGCTTTGCATACATGTTTGAAGGTGCGTGGTTTGCAAACACTGCAACACTGAAGACAATGCGCCTATGACTGGTATACAAGAATATTTCACTGTACTACACTACACTTTTAACAAATGGCCTCGTTCGCCCAGCTCCTACAGGCGCCTTATACTGATACAACAGCTACACAATGTTGCCTAAATGCAGTGTGAAAGAAATGCACTAAATACAGTGGGTGCAGAAGCACGCAGATTAACGCCAGTACCATTACATTAAAATGCATACAAACATTTCCCCGCCTAATGGCTGAAGATGACCATGCAAGGTTTACTAGCTTTTCATTATAACCTGATAATCTCGAGAAATTACTTTCCCCAGCTAGATACAGCAAAAAAGGTAATTATTATCCAGGGAAGCTTTCGTGCTCGTCCATAGGGACTAGCCAATCCACTTCCATCCAAACATCAGTCCCTGCTCATCCGAAGTCCCCGATTTCACACAGCCCGAATTTCTGTCTCCGCTCCTCCGGAAGCCCTGCCTATCTGGGGCTCTCTCGCCCAGAGAATCGTGCATAGAATGGACCGCGCTCCACCCAGCGCTGGCTGTCCGGCACTGTCCAGACCTCGCTCAGGCTCGTCCCGACACGCCGCTTAAACGCATCGCGTTTCGACGGCGCAACGACGGCCGGACAGCCGTAACGAGCGACAGCGCGACCGTCGGTCGTTCGGGCGGCCGGTCCAAATCACCGGGCCGGCAGCGCGCGCCGCTCATTACACCGGCCGTCTCTTCGACTCGCCGGTCGGACGCGCGACGCAGGTGTGTCCGTAAGAGCGGCGCCGGTTATGGCGCGCCGCCGGGGCGCCGCCATTAGCAGAGGAGGCAGCCGCGCCCCGCTCAGTGGTCCACCCGGAACTGTAAATATCCGCAACGTGTCGTAAAATGGAAACTGGGCCAGGAAAAGCCGGTCCTCTGCCGACCACGACTGTTGCCACGGCGGGTGAGGCGGCCGAATATATGACCACGACCACGTCTACGACCACGTCTACGACCACGGCGGGTGAGGCGGCCGAATATACGACCACGGCGGGTAAGGCGGCCGAATATACGACCACGATCATGACTACGACCACTACGCGTGAGGTGCCAGAATATACAATCACGCCCACGTCTACGACGACGGCGGGTGAGGCGGCCTAATCCACGACCACGACCACCCTACTACGGCCGCCGCGACCACACGACCCAAGCCCCCTGATGACGGACGTGACACGATCGAACTCCACAGCGCGACCGGTGCCGCCGGCGGCCGACAGCTGCCACCGTAAGCGACGGCCAGAGCCGCCCGACCACACACGACGCAGCCGCCGCCCTGACGGCGCGAGATCCGCAGCCCGGCCGGCCGGCTAGCCGACACCGAGACCCGCCGCCGGCCGGTCACGTGACACAGCGTCAGCTGATAGCCAGCTGATCGGCGGCCGGAAGCCGCGCGACGAACGCTCACTTCGCGGCGACACGCGGCCCGGGTTGCGCAAGCCGCGCGCGAGCCCAGCCAAATAGGCGTCCATTGCCATTGCCTAACCGGCGTGCCTCACACCGGCGGCGCCCCTCTCGGCGCCCGTGGCGCACTCATCAGCGCTGCGCGCACAAAGGCCGACATCTGCACTGGCCACAATGGGGCATGACTTGGCGGCGCACGCGCGGCACCACCGCCGCCGCCGCCGTGACAGGCGTCCAACAAGTCCGCTTATGAAAGCTGACGAGACGCCCCGCGAACGATAGCGTGTCGGTGCTGAAAGGGCATTAGCATACGCGAGTGGTGGCGGTGTTTCTGCGCCGGGTGGACATGGTCGCTGGTCGCGCGGTGTGTTACACTGGGCGAAAGGTCAGCTGGGGCTATCGCGGTTTGGAATCGCAGCACAGTGCGGCTGAGTCGCAGTGGTGCAGCCAACACGGACCGCCGTCACCACACAACACCACATTCAGCTGCTCACCCGTCACCAACAGCCACACGTGGCGGTGGGCAGTCGCCACCGGCACGGAGGCCTCGGCTGCGACACACACGCAGGCGGCTACCTGGTGACCTGGGTTCCACGCCGGCCGGTGACCTGAATTCCACTCTGGCTGGTCAGTGTCCGGACATGTCCAGCCAGACGGCAGCTGGCCTCGGCTGCGCTCGACGTCGACGAGTGCTGAGAGCGCGGACACAGCCAACAAGGTGGCCGCGTGACATATCCGTGTCGAGAGGTGCCGCCGGCGCTCTCCGCCAGCCAGGCTGACACGACTCTCCTACACACTCAAAGCACGTTCACAATACCCTCTCTCATCCTCTCCCTCTTTCTATCTCTTTCTCTCGCTCTCTCACTCCGCTTCACTCTCTCTCACTCCGCTTCACTCTCTCTCGCTCCGCTTCACTCTCTCTCGCTCCGCTTCACTCTCTCTCTCACTCCGCTATCACTCTCTCGTTCTCCCGTTGTCTTGCTCCCTCGCACTTCCGTTGTCTTGCTCTCTCGTTCCCCCCCCCCTCTCTCTCTCTCTCTCGTTCCCCCTCCCTCTCTCTCTCTCTCTCTCTCTCTCTCTCTCTCTCTCTCTCTCTCTCTCTCTCTCTCTCTCTCTCTCTCTCTCTCTCTCTCTCTCTCTCTCTCGTGTCTCTCCGCTTACCACAGGCAGCCCTTCTTTAGCAGTTTATCACTAGAATCCAACATTGTAGAGCAGGATATGTTCGGGTGCTGGACCCACGACTTCCAGCCCCGTGGTCCGTGCCTTCGGTGGCGTCTCAACACAGGTGGCGGTGAGATTCGACGAGTGTTGCGCGGCACCGCTGACGGCCATGTTTATAAACGGTGCACCGGATATTGGCGGGAGTCCGCCGCTGTATAGCCGAGGAATTACGGCATCCTTCTACAACCGCAGCGCACTCATAAGCCCTGGATGGGGATGGGCACGTCAAAATATCCAACAGGGACCCCATGTGTGACAAATGTTCAGCTAATTTAATTCTTGGGCACCCAACGGCAATTTTTTTGCAAGATTAACCGTATGTATTCTGAAAAATCCGACAAGGTGATTTTTTACGGAAGGACATCCACGCTGCTGAGGCTGGGACAATAATTGTAGCGGGAAAGATTGAAAGAAGCATATCGACAAATATATATTTTTGACGAACTGCGGCGCATTTTAAATAACGTGAATAGCTTCGCCTCACTGAACCTCTTCGTATTCAGAACATGATAGCCAAACACCTTCGGTTCCACACAGCTGTCAAAGCCATGTCACCTGCGTCCTTCAAAATTGCAAAAAAAAAACATTGCAGTTGGATAAAACGTCCACCGCAGATGCAATGAGAACAAGAACGGTTACTGCGTAGAGTGCTTATATTTTACATAAGATGTTCACGTTTGTTTTTATTGGCTGCACTGCCAGCAATCCTCAAACATTGTGAAGGTTTCGATTTTTCCCATCCGGTTCTAGTTCGAATATCGCCACATACACTTGCTCGTGGAAGACCGTCACACCGAACTGGAATATCGCCACATTCACCTGCTAGCGGTGTACCGTCACACCGGACTGGAATATCACAACATTCACCTACCAGCGGTAAGTGGGTACTTCGGTTCCTTTACGACGCATCCGACTGCTGGGTCATAAAGCGCCGCCAGCCTCCCACGCCGGTTGATCGCGGGTAGACTCGGTAACCAAATCGGTTGTGGGATTCGAACCCACGAACTTACGACCAATAGTCCAACTCCCTACCGACTGTCCTATCCCCCCCCCTCTCCTAACTACCGGCGATGTACCATCACATCGAACTGCAAGCTGGGCACGAAACCGAGCGCATAAAGCGGCTGCCTGGTGACCCAGTCATGGGCTCAATTCCGCACCCGGGAACTTCTCTGCGCCTGACAATCCAGTCCCCCCCGCCCTCTCAAGTTGGCAGTAGATTGACAACCCCGCCAGAAGCCGTTACTTGCCATCGCCGCAACGGAACCGCGTAGCCACCCGCCAAGTGAAACAGCGGCCACTGCATGACTGCACTTAGCCATAGTCGAGACGGACCGCCGCGCTTGTCGCATGTCTGACGGGCGTGTCAGCGGGTGTTCTTGGACACTAAGCTGTGTCTGGCGTCAACACTGCCGGCACAGTACTTACCGATGATTGGTGGACTCAGTCGTCGGCGGCGTCTGCCGGTGGGTCGAGTCAGCTCAGCCCGATAAACTCCCGCAGCCGGGTACCTCGCCCGGCGGCAGACCGGCCGGCCGGCCGCACGAGTGGCGGGACAGCCGACCAGACCGGGAGTGGCGGGGAGCCGACCAGACCGGGAGTGGCGGGACAGCCGACCAGACCGGGAGTGGCGGGGAGCCGACCAGACCGGGAGTGGCGGGGCAGCCGACCAGACCGGGAGTGGCGGGACAGCCGACCAGACCGGGAGTGGCGGGGAGCCGACCAGACCGGAAGTGGCGGGGAGCCAGCCACCAGACCGGGGTGGCGGGGGGCCGACCAGACCGGGAGTGGGGGGAGCCGACCAGAACCGGAGAGCCGACCAGACCGGGAGTGGCGGGGAGCCGACCAGACCGGGAGTGGGGGGAGCCGACCAGACCGGGAGTGGCGGGACAGCCGACCAGACCGGGAGTGGCGGGACAGCCGACCAGACCGGGAGTGGCGGGGAGCCGACCAGACCGGCCACTACCGTCCCAGAGAAAAAAAGAGTGTTTTCCGGCCGTTTCCTGGGATCAACCTAGAGGAGCAGCACGGTCAGGTGGGAAGGGGAAGAAGGGGCGCCTCGGTGAGAGCGGCACCGGCCCACCTCTAAAGGAAACAAGTCGCGGAGAATAGCCGAGGACTCTGGCGGCGCATTCGGCCGTATAAGCTTAATGAGCCCGCCCGCGGACACCATCTAGTGTCACCGAAGAGCCGATTCCACCCGCCAGCTGCAGCGGAGCGCCACTTCAATCGACGCATCGAGAGCACGGACCCGACTATTCCAGCCGACCAAAGTCTACCTGGGTCGGCCACCGGCGGCGCCGCGAATACGGCCACACCGTTACGCAACGCCACCTGTGTTTACGCGACGGCCACCGGTTGCAGGAAGCACTTGTGTAAACGGCGGCGGCGCGGCGTGGCGGCGGGGTATTGGCTGCAAGCGTCGGCTGGCACCGGCGCCGCTGATTAAACTTGCCCGCCGCGCGGCGGCCTAATAACTGGCGAGCAGTGATTAGGCCAGTCATTCAATACTGGAACGGGAAATTAGCGTCCCACTCACTATTCTGGCGGCTATGAGGGCCGGGTACGGCTCTGAGGGCCTCCGACGGCTCTGAGGGCCTCCGACGGCTCTGAGGGCCTCCGACGGATCTGAGGGCATCTGACGGCTCTGAGGGCCTCTGACGGCTATGAGGGCCTCTGACGGTTATGAGGGCCTCTGACGGCTATGAGGGCCTCTGACGGCTCTGAGGGCCTCTGACGGCTCTGAGGGCCTCTGACGGCTCTGAGGGCCTCTGGCGGCTATGAGGGCCTCTGACGGTTATGAGGGCCTCTGACGGCTATGAGGGCCTCTGACGGCTCTGAGGGCCTCTGACGGCTCTGAGGGCCTCAGACGGCTCTGAGGGCCTCTGGCGGCTATGAGGGCCGTGTACGGCGCGCCGCTTAACCAGCCGCACTGGGCACTAATTCAGCGGCGGTCGAAGCACCGCCGGCGGGCCCGCAGCCGGGCGGCAGCACCAGGCGTCCGCGACACTCTTGCATCGTTGTTCGCGAAGGAAGACACGCCTTTATAGAAACAGATCAGCACCGGTAATAATCCTGCGCTCACCATACACTGGCCAGCACACAGGCCTTCAGCACAGTTCCAACCGGCCGTGCGCGCTATCTTGCAGGTCGATCCATGGTCGATAAGGACACTACACGCCAGACCATACTGCCCTCACTGTCACGGAGCTGCGTGGGGAAGTGCACGCAGAAGTAGACCAGTGCTCCTTCAAATTGCTCATAGCGGCGCCTCGTCAGTCCGTTATGCCTGTGCAGTCCAATCCAGCACGGACTGCACGGATGGCTGGGCGGGTACCAGGAATCAGAGTAGCTGCAGGGCTAGCAGACTTGCTTACCGACAGGTGTTCACTCGCAGTACCTGGCGCTGGGGAGCGCACCGATTGCGCTGCTGTACAACCTCACTGTACACGATACATAGGTAACGAGTGCACCAGCTGTACCCGCCGTGACCGGATCGGCAATTCAGGGTAGAAGTTGGACCCGGCACAGCCAACGTTAATGCCTTGGCCTTGCTCGTTTGAACATCGTACTTTTAAACCTCAAACTTTGTTCACTTTTTTTTTTTTTTTTTTTTTTTTTTTTTTTTTTTCCTTTTTTTTTTTTTTTGGTTTTCCCTTTCCCGGGGGGGGGGGTAACCCTTTTTTGGGGAAAGAGGGGTTTCTGCCGTCTGTGCAGTTAGAGGTTAGATCCCCCGCCAGCGCCGCAATCACAACGCTTAGTAGTGTACCTTCCTATTAACTGCGCGGTCGCTCCTTCAGCAGATAAGGACCCCCCCCGTGTTTACGACCCCCAGCTGTGCGGTCCTTCGCCTCGCCGTCGATTTTAACTTGATTTAACCCCGTAATCGCTCCAAGATGATGTCTCAACTGTCCCTCACTTGTGAAATGTGACCAATAATTGCAGTAATACTAACACACCAATGCCCAACTTACTAAGCATTTAAGCAATAATGACATAACGACTGAGTGCATAAAACCCGAAACATCGCAGAGCACCCGCTCCAGCGTCCATTCAGAGACACCGACACAATTCCGCCGCCGACACCACACCTGTGACGTCACACCGTCGCACGAGCAGCTGTCAACCCCGGCTGCGTGCGCCGAGCTTCGGCTGAGCGTCCGTCTACGATGAGCAAACAACTTTTGCGCGCCAACAAAGGCGCGCCGTGCCGCCGCGTCACAGGCGGCGCGCGACGGGCCGACGTATCAGAGCCAGCCCCCCCCCCCCACCCTCCTCCAGCCCGACGGCACACTGGCATCCGCTGTCGTCACAGGCGGCGCGCGACGGGCCGACGTATCAGAGCCCCCCCCCCCCCACCCTCCTCCAGCCCGACGGCACACTGGCATCCGCTGTCGCGCGGCAAGTCTCCAAAAATGGCCAGGGACCGGTTGGCGCCGGCGCGGGCAGCTCCGTGCATGGTGCCGCGGCCCGTGTCCGCTGTCACGGCAGCCGGTGGCACCGTCTCGCCACACGTCACCTCCCCACACTCCACCTCCGCCACAGCGTCACCTTCGTTATACGCCGCCTCCTCCACACGCCACTTTCGCTACACGCCACCTCCGGCACACGTCACCTTCGTCACAGCGCCACCTCTGCCACAGCGTCATCTCCGCCACAGCGCCACCTTCACAACAGCGCCATCTCTGCCACAGCGCCACCTCCGCTACACGCCACCTCCTCCACACGCCACCTCCGCTACAGCGCCACCTCAGTCACACGCCACCTGCGCCACATGCTCTCGAACGGCCCTCTGTCGTGTCGACGGAGTCGGAGTGTACAGAGTCGGGGTCAACTGCGCCCCCACTCCCCCTGCAGGAGGCCACGTCGACACGACGTCGCAGCCTGACGGTGTTTGATCAACAAACCAGCGCGTCTGCTGTGGCCTGCGGGTGGTGTTCACAGCTTTTGCCGCCTTCCCCCACACACGTTCATATTGGTGTTTGTGATTTCGGACGAGTCAGCTGATACGGCTATATGGCACCAAGACCATATCGCTTCTGACTAGGTTCGTAGCTGATGGCAGCAGCAGCGGCCTGAGGCAGCGGCCTCCAACTGAACCTGGCAATGCAGCTGGTATGGAGCGGCGCATGCAGCATGTGGAGTCATCCTGGCCCATCGCGGCCCAGCCTGCTGTCAGGGCAGACCTCACGGTATTAAGTCAGTGAAACACTGCGCGATCCATCCTGCTGTCAGGACAGACCTCACAGAATTGAGGCCAGTGAGACACTGCGCGACCCATCCTGCTGTCAGGACAGACCCGCACAGTATGCAGGCCAGTGAGACACTGTGCGACTCATCCTGCTGTCAGGACAGACCCGCACAGTATGCAGGCCAGTGAGACACTGCGCGATCCATCCTGCTGTCAGGACAGACCTCACAGCATTCAGGCCAGTGAGACACTGTGCGACTCATCCTGCTGTCAGACCGCACAGCATGCAGGCCAGTAGACACTGCGCGATCCATCCTGCTGTCAGGACAAACCCACAGCATTCAGGCCAGTGAGACACTGTGCGACTCATCCTGCTGTCAGGACAGACCCGCACAGCATGCAGGCCAGTGAGACACTGCGCGACCCATCCTGCTGTCAGGACAGACCCGCACAGTATGCAGGCCAGTGAGACACTGCGCGACCCATCCTGCTGTCAGGACAGACCCGCACAGCATGCAGGCCAGTGAGACACTGCGCGATCCATCCTGCTGTCAGGACAGACCTCACAGCATTCAGGCCAGTGAGACACTGTGCGACTCATCCTGCTGTCAGGACAGACCCGCACAGTATGCAGGCCAGTGAGACACTGCGCGATCCATCCTGCTGTTATTGTAGTTTAATGGTGCCTCGACTGCATAGGTCACATACACTGGCGGATCCAGGGAGGGGCCATTCCGGCCACGGCCCCCCGAAGCGCTTAAAAGGGGGGGGGGCCATAGTGTCTTTTGGCCCCCCCGAAACCAACAGAAGTCAACTAAATTAAAATGCAGTAACCTTCGCCGAGGTTAAAACATTGCGTCTGGATGAAAGAATATCCAATTTTAAACGATTTTTTTTCTCAAAATTAAAAATAACTTTGGAAGCCAGTATGGTAGCATAATAGATTCTGACACACATCGAGGGTTCCATGCTGCTCAAGTTCTGCTTACAGCAAGAGTTGACAAAATCGGATCCGCCAGTGTGTACACGTGCACGAACGTTGACGTGGTACAAGACGTTGAACGTGAACGTGAACGTTTTGGTAAACAAGAACAAATATCCCGTAACATAGAAACCTCCATAGGTGGAGGTAGGGTGGGGTCCCTATACAGGAAATTATATTGTCAATGATTAGTTTGTTTTTATTTTACTTATTATTTAAAAAATGGGCCCCTTTGCCAAATAGTGGTCGAAATCCGGTGCTTCTAAGCAAAAATAGTGGGAAGATGGGCACCCTCCAAATCCGTTCGACCCCTCCCCTGATGCAATTCCTAGGTACGCCACTGGGGGAGGGGGAGGGGAGGGGCTGACGCCGAAAACCGAAAGTTGACCCCCCAAACCGGTGGGCTGGATCCGCCAGTGGTCACATAGCGCACCCATCCTGCTGTCAGGACAGGCCTTCACAGATTCAAATTTTATCATTTCCTCGCCGAAGGCTCGGATTCAGGGGCGGCCATTTTCAGGCGGCGACGCTCATAACTCACGTGTCAGTGAAGTGTGGCCGCCAGGCACCGCTTCTCAGCACGACCGACGTCTGGAGAGGTCTCGAGCACTATATAGGGGCGTGATGTGTTGACGAGGTACCGTACACAAACGTCCTGGTCCGTCGGCGTCGGCCATCAATGCTGCATCACCGGGTGTTGACTGCATGGCCAAGTGCTGACTGCACGTGAGCCGGCCGGTGATGGGCGGGAGTCACAGAGCCGGGCTTCCCGGACGGCGGGACTATACATGGCTCCGGGTCACACCAGGGTCACGTTCGGATCACACCGGGTTGCACGTGGCTCCAGTGGTGGACATTCGGCGTCTGGCTTTGCGACCAACAAGATTATCGAACACAGACTCAGAAGCAAAACGACGTCGATGAAATGACAGCGACAAAGACACCACGACTGAACCTGCATAAGATCTAGCTTTGCCGAAGACAAACACGAAAAACAAATGGTGTTCATTGATACGCTACGTTTTGCATAAATCAAATTACAAACATATTTCATATACAGTGATATGCTTCGCCAGAAAAGAACAATACCACGAACTACAAGCCAAACGTTCATAAAATAAGCGGCAGATGTCGCATGAATCCGTAGCCGACCGTCCAGAAGCCGAGTGCGCCTGCTGGGAGTCCTCTGCTTGGCGTTCGCCACGTCACCAAAATACCATCAGCTGACGTAACATTCGGTCAGCTCAGCGCCACATTCCAGGCACTCATCCGGTCGGGAGGCGGCCGCTCCGAGTCGCCTCGCCTCGCGGCTCGCTCGGCGCCACACCAGCGGCCGCAGTCGCGTGAGTTACCCGCTAACATATGCGGATGACGAGATAAGGAGGTGCGGGTCGGCGCGCGCCCGAGTGCCGTGGCCTCGGGTGAGGAGGTGAGGGTCGGCTCGGCGCCACGGGCGGTGCCGACCGCAGCCACCCGGCCACGAAGCTGTGCCGACCCAGCGTGGCACACTGTATGAATACATTACTGCACAATCATTTCTGTTTTGATGTCCCGCGAGCCATAGTTTATGGGACAGATTCTCTGTTTTACACCAGGTGTAAGTCACGGCAACTCCCCTGCAACGGGGCCGGAGCGCAGACGTGTTCATGCCAAGCTCCTCGAAAGCGGACATTTTAACTCCGCCACAGACAATGGCAGAGTAGGCATATCCCGGAACTCTGAGGCAGACGGCACACATCCACACTCCGAGGAAAACAGCGCCGAAGCTTATGACTTCCGGACACTCTGCCGCCGACAGTGCCAACGCACGTGACGTCCGAACGCCACGAAAACACGCCAATGGAGCCGGCCAAACTCCGAGGCAGACAGCGCCGCAGACAGCAACGATGGACTGTCGACAGGCGCCGCCGCAAAACTGACAAACCAGCGCTGGACAGCCGAACAAGCGCCGATCCTAATTGACGTGGCCGCCGGCAGCTAATGCCGGCGGCCGACGATCATCCGCGCGACACGCCAGATAGCGCCGAATCCATTATCATGGGAAATTAGGCCGGCCGCCGCGCCAGCCCCCGGGGCGCGCCGGCCGGGAAGGGCGCCGCGCCATCACTCAGGCCGGCAAGTGGGTGCCGAGCGCCGGCGGCCATTACCGGCCCACGTGACGAGGTGCGGCGCGGCGCGGCGCCGACATCTCCATCGGCGTGCCGGCGGCGTCCGCCCCTGCCGAGCCGGGTCGGACGTGACGCCGCGTGACGCCGCGGCCGCTCGTCACGGGGGCCGGCTGGTTCGCGCCGCGCCGTCCGTCCTCCCCTGTGACGGCGGCGCTGAGCCGCACGCCGGCCGCCGCCTCGTCCCGCTTGCGCCCCGCGTGACGCCTCCGCCCCGCATGACGCCTCCGCCGACCGCCGCCTCGAGCGCACCGCCAAACTGTCGGCGACCTTCGGCGGCGAATGAGACGTCCGAAATTACGGCGCCGCGCCGACGGCCGGGTGGGCCGGGTCGGACTCAAATGACGTCATTATTTCACACCGTTTAATGGGGTGGCAAACGAGCGGTTACCTCGGCAGATAATTACCCCTTTTCAGCGGGCGCGCCGGCGGCCGGCCGGCCAGCAAGGCATTCATGGGCGGCGGCAGGCGAGATGAAGCCCGGCCCGGCCAATAGCCCATCGGTCAGCCTTGTCGGCACAGCCGGCTCCACGACCGTTCGTGATGCGCGCACAGGTGAAGAGAATAGGCCACTCCTAATCTACCGGAGACGTTCCTACGGCGGCTTAATTACGCCCAGCCAGGTCGGAAGCACGGCCAAAGGATGTTTCATAATTCGGTGCTGAATTATGGAGGATTTCAGCGAGAATGAAAAGGATTTGAAGAGGGAAGTCGTGATGAATGTCACAGTCGACGGTACTTCTTGAAGGTCAGCGCCTCTCGGAGGTCTTAATCCTTAGACATTAATTAAGCCATTCATAGGTGAGGTTAAATGGGTCTTTTGTAAATTAAGCTTCATTTCAATACTCTTTCTGTGATAATAAAATCAGGACTGCATTAGTATTGCTAATAGATCAGCTGAATCAATGGATGGCGGAGTTGTGAAAATTACTTCGTAAAATTGGTCAGAAAATTGTAAGCGCAAGAGCCGCACCCAGGGCAACAAAGGCCGCTGGGACATCAAATGGACAGCACAGTATTCCGAATTGAAGTATGTCCTACTTCAACGGTCAGCGTGTGGTACCCTTTCGTGGATGCCACCAACCGTATCGGAATAGCTGCAAGTATTAATTGCCGGCACAAGACACTCTAAAAGTATTTCACTTTGGCTCGCTGGACACGCAAAACGATCTTCAAATCGCGCAGAGCGATTTAGCTACGCTGCGACTACGTCTGCGATGGCTGCACAACATACTCACGCCGATACCCAACACGTTCACCCACCGACCACTGGCCGATCAGTGACAACGGAGTAATCACGCCTACCACAACGCTCCGCGGCAGCTGGCTGTGGCTGACCATCCGCGTCCTGGCCGGCGAGACGGCTGACCATCCGCGTCCTAGCCGGCGAGACCCGGCTGACTGCCAGGTATCGCTTCACGCTCTGGCCGGCTCTGCCAGGTATCTCTGCACGCTCTGGCCGGCTCTACCAGGTATCGCCTCACGCTCTGGCCAGCTCTGCCAGGTATCGCTGCACGCTCTGGCCAGCTCTGCCAGGTATCGCTGCACGCTCTGGCCGGCTCTGCCAGGTATCGCTGCACGCTCTGGCCGGCTCTGCCAGGTATCGCTGCACGCTCTGGCCGGCTCTGCCAGGTATCTCTACACGCTCTGGCGGGCTCTGCCAGGTATCGCTGCACACTCTGGCCGGCTCGACAACAGCCTCGGAGCGGCTTCAGTACGACCCGCAACACCTCCGCGGGCCGCTCGCACCGGCCCCTAACGACACGCACTGGAGCGAGAGGCTTTAATGAGTGGCACAGAGGCCCAGCGGCGATAAAAAGCCGCGCCGGCTGATGGATCGCCGTCTAGCCGCCGGATACGGGCCGCGTGTGATTACCAGCCGACACCGGCCACACCGGCCACACCGCCGACCCCGGCACACACGCAGGCCGCCGGCTCCCGGAGACGACCGACCGACCGGACACAAACGGACACCGCCATCTCCGGGTCCCTCTCGGCCCGCCGCAGCTGGCGTCTCAATTACCGGCGGCGGCAGATTCAGCCGGCCAGCCAGCGCCGCGCCACGTCCCACCGTCTCGTCAGCCGTGATTGGCGGAGACGGGGCGGCGTCGCGTCGGCCACGGTCACACACGTGGCGGCGGCGGCGGCGGCGGCGGCGGCGGCGGCTAGCGGCGGCAGGCTAGCGGCGCGGGTTCCCGCCGCGCCGCCCACCGACGGCAGATAACATCGGCGTCGCTCGGCGCCCCGCGGGGTGGGGCCGAGCGGCGGGCCGGCGTCGGCGCCGCGCAGGATTACCTGTGCAAATATTCAGCACGGGCGGTGCGGCCGCCGCTGGAGCGTGATGAGCTGTTTGGTGCCGCAGTGGGACGCCAGACGCACCGGAGAGTGTCACTATGGAGCAGGGCTGGAAAAACTGACCTGTCCTTGATTTTTATCATCCAGAACATTATCCTCTCCACGAAGTTATACCCCCCCCCCACCATTTGTGTTGCCAAAAGATTGAGAGCACTGTTTGAACTAATTGCAATCTTTTGTTATGTCGGAAACTGACTATAAAGTACAAGAAGTCTTTGATGTCAAAACAGAACAAAAAGAACACACCAGTCCTCTACGAATTTGATGGCACCGCAATTTTCCTCTCAAATTCAAGATTCCAAAGCGCAACTGGAACCTTGCCATCGAGCGTCGGATGGGTCGTGGCCGATCACGATGATGCGCCATTGGAGGGGTGAGCTGGCGCACAGGGGCACGCGGGACATTGCGATGACATTGCGAGCCAGGCAAGCGTATTTCGCAAATACAATCCAATTTTGATACGATCGTCAACAGGACAGCCGCCGGCAGCGCTTCGCATCCAATTCCACGGCCCCCACGTCACATTGGCAGGAGGAAATGGTCTGGCTGCGGCCATCTCTTCTAATTTCCGCATCATTTTGGAAATCGGGCACCACATCTAAGCGAGTCTTCAATCAAAGGCGTCGCCCTGCAGCAAATCAAAACCTGCTCCACCTCGGGCGCTCTGCTGCGCACAAGTCGGCCCAAGAAAAGATAAGCGTTGCATATGAATGAATTTAAAAAAAGGAGTTGCATATCTAACCCATGCAGCCCGCAGTAACGGGGTCTACAACGACTTCTACAGCAGTAATCACTCTTTTAATCGACAAAGAACTGCAGTACAAGCATAGACATGACATTGGAATGGGTAGCGTACTGTAGCTGATTAAGCCATTGCGGCATGCATGTATGTGAATTTAGTTCCTTGGTCGCCCTCGTCATGCGTCATGCTCGACATGCATTCCATAATCGAGAAGTGAACACATCGTTCAACGTAACGGCACTGTACCGTGTCGACCGACCAGGACGCCTCACTTACACAATTCCCTCCAGGACAGCGCCGCCCACCCTCAGCCTCGGCTCAGCACTTACACAATTCCCTCCAGGACAGCGCCCCCCCTCCTCAGCCTCGGCTCAGCACTCACACAATTCCCTCCAGGACAGCGCCCCCCCCCTCCTCAGCCTCGGCTCAGCACTCACACAATTCCCTCCAGGACAGCGCCCCCCACCCCCACCCAGCCGAGCGTCGCCCGAGCGACCAGTGTGGATCTCGACGGATAATGGAATGTCAGAGTCAATGTTTCCCGGCAGGTGAGCGGCTGGACGGGCGGCTCTCAGCGGCCACGACCAGTCCCGCACCACTGCGTCAGCAGACAGGATCAGGTCGACTTGCTGACGGGCTCCCGCGAGACATAGTCATGATGCGCCATACTCCCGCCAGGCGACTCCGCGCTCGGCGGGCTTCCGCGACGCTTCCGCTGCAGGGCTCGCGCTGGCAGCCTCGGACAGCGATCGGCACTTCAGTCGCCGGCGGAACGACCAGCACACACGCGCCAATAAAAAGTCCGCCGTCAGGCCAATAATCGCCGTCGCTGTCGACGGGCCGACAGCTGCCGTCGGCGGGTCAGCGTCGAAGTCGACGGAGGAGCGCCGCCGATCTGGAAGTGCGGTGACACTGCGAAGCTGGCGGTGCTCAGGTCTCAGAGATCAGATGCTGGAAAGTGATGATGCGGGCGGGGTGTGACCGTCAGCGAAGAGACAATATTACCGCGGTGAGTGAGGGAAGGGGGGGGGGCGGAGGGAGGCTGTTCCGAAACGCATATTTTCCGATGTCAGTCCTACGGCACCCTCGAAATGGAAAATCCACCTAGACGTAACAGTAAAACATGAATAGGCTTGCCAGAACAAAACATTATTATCGTCGTCAAAATGAAATAAACTTAGAGCATATGAACTTAGCAGAACAGTGTTCAACATTTAGGTATTCCCTTTGTAGGATTGCCCCTTGCGGCTTGCAGGTGACTGTGCCAGGCAAGTTTTGCCTAACGTAAGGCAGTCTTTCAGACACCGGCCAGGAGTCGGGCCGCCAGTCTAGGACAGCTCGTCGAGGAGCACCAATCCCGTGATGCTCGTATATACTCTGCGGGCGAATATGTTCCACACGCTATGAATTCGCCAGCCTTAGCATTAGTGGGCCACTCCCCTAAATTCAAGCTCCATCTTGTAACAACAGCACAGCTACGCAGTAAAACTACGGCTGCATGTCTCGTTCTTGAAGTTGTTTTGTTCCGTGTGTTATTCTTGCTTCCATTATGCCTAGGTTACACACCAAAATCGCATATCCCAAGATCCAGAAGTTCAAAAGGAGTGTGTGATGCAAAAAAAAGGAAATCGAAAACCAAGTTTGATAATCGCACTCAATGCGCCGTAATAAATCCAGGATTCCAAATACAAATGTAGCCGTGTCTGACGACCGTCACCAGCGGCGCCGCTTTGCGCCACTCGACGGCCGAGCCGCCCTAAAGTGTTTCATCTCGGCCGGCCAAGTGTCGAGGCGGCGCGCCGCGTCGCCAACGACGCGGCGGCAGCGTCGTTACCGGGCCGGCCGCACGCGGTCCGCCCGCACACCACCGCCGTTCTATTTCATCGGCGCCGCGTAACGCCTTTGATGAAACGACGGCTACGGCCTGCATTTACATCCAAATCTGGCAGCCATGGTTGGGCGCAGGCGGCGGCAGTCGGGCCTCGGGCGCGGCGGCCTGGCCTCTCCATGGCGCGGGGGCAGGGCCAGTCCGGGCCGAGCTCTCCGCACTCAGCGCGCCCACCCACCGCCCAGCCGGAAAATCCAATCAGCGGCGATAATGGATTCGAGTATCACCGGCGTCGCGCAGAGTGAATACAGGTGCTCGGAAATGCGTCCGATGCCTGCCGACTTTCAGGCAGATAGATAACAGCGGCACACGTTAATCTTTTCGCTGCGTATTTCGCCGCCTTCCGGCCGAGCCAACTCGATGTCTCCGACGAAGTACGCAACACTCTCCGTATGAGCATCAGCTGCACCCTGTCGAGTTATTTAATCACTCTTGCTCATCTGTCGCAATGAGTGCAAATCCTGGCCGAACTTCTCGCCACGGACGAATTCCTTCGCAAAGTTTGGTGAACAGACGCGATTGTGACAGCTACCTTCGCACCGCTGTCCAATGAAAACTTCTCCAGTTGAACAACAGCTACACGAGCATAGGCCCTGGGTCGAGACATAGAGCGACATTGCCGGCGGTGTGGATGACGATTTATAATACAGTCGACATGGACTCGGAAGTCCCGGCGACAGAACACCGGTGTGCTACAGATGCGTAGCACCGAGCTATCTGTGTCTGTACCGCAGCTGCGAGTGTAATGTCAGTTCGGCAGATGTGTGGCCGAACAGCTGTCCGCAACGCCACAGATGCACTTGAACACCGTTCACACCAGCGGTGATCTAGCCTCACCCACACGCTACAATACAATGCTGCACCAGACGGCTTGCATCCAACACTATGGGTGTGTTTTTGTTAGTAAAACCATACGAAATCAAACTCCAATGATACAAATGTAAACAAGAAGCAGGATTTCAATGCAAGCAAGTCACACTCTTTCCACAAAATATTGGCGGTTCTGTTAGGAAAACTCACATTTTGAATGCAATGGAGAATAAATCTCCCCCAGCCATACACAACTTCCTAGCAGTGACATAGTTAGGATTTTCATGATAACGGTTCAATGGCGGCGGCAAGACAATGGTTAGAGATGTCCGCACGATCAACATTTGACGATGATTCAGTTAACAATCGGACATCTAGAATACGAAAACCACATACTGTTCTTTTTCTCAGGGTGGGCGCGGGAGTGGGTTGACTCGCACAGCTGATTGGATACGTGCTATACTGTACCACACACTGGCTCGATGGCTGAACATACCTATGACCGAGGGAGGAGACGGGCCACTCCCAGACACCATCTGGGCGGACCGCACCAGCGTTGAAATAGTGTTTTTTCCCGTTAGGAGGGAGATGTCGAAACGGTTACAGTAGGATGTAGAAATCTTCCATGGAAGCATGCCACTTAAGATATCGCTCCAATCCTTCAAGCTCAAATTTGGGCCAATAAAGTACTCATAAGTGTATGCTTTTGGTTTAATTTGGGAGACACCTAATATCGGGATACCTATGATAATGATAACGTTTACAGTGACAAGGTATCAGCAGATGGCATTGTTTAGCAAAACACATCATAGACAATCTCTGCATCTGGGATTGTGCTACGAGATGCTTGTGTAATCAATCCGCAATGGTGAGGATAAGCATGATACTTATACGCGAAAGACTCTTAGAGACGAGTTATGGAGATTTCATAACAACACATCAACAAGCACGATATCGATGCTTCCATGGAAAAGATGTCTATTCAGTGCTCAGAAAGTGGCATATTCCACCCTAGAGTAATTTATCACTACCGCGGCATCGCCGCAGAGCCAGACCGCACAACGGCCGCCGAAGACTGTACCTTTATGGTGTCGGATCCGATGTGTGAAGAAGGGCTGCTGGAAGAAGCCGCTCTCCTCGCCGTACCTGTCGGCGGCCGCGCCCCGCCACAGCGCCAGTATGGCCACCGCCGCCAGCCACCGTCCGGCCGCCATGGTGCCGTCACACGGCGTCACACGGCGTCACACCTGTCGTCCCGCACGTGCCGTGTTCGTCGTCAGCACAGCCGGGCGCGGCGGCGCTCACACCGTCCGGCTCGGGTGTTGCATGGCCGAGCCAGCCGGGGCCCCGGTCGAGCGCCGGACACGGCGGCACGTTCCCGTCCGAGGGGCACCGGCGCGCCGGCAGGGCAGCGCGGCGTCGTGAGCGAGGGTCAGCCGGTGTCCGACCGACAACACACACGGTCAGGTGAGAACGGCCAACAGGGACGGACGACGACTGAGCCGACTGTGTCGCGCCGCGCACCGACACTACCGTCCAGACGCCTGTTCGAGGAGCACAACTGTCACAACGACGTCCAGCTGACCAGCGGCGGCGGGACCAGCCTCAGCGGTGCCGTATCGCGCCACACATCCGGGCAGCGTGGCCAAACCCGACCCGACCCGACCCGACCAGACTGGACCCGACCCGGCCCGGCCCGGCCCGCGCGATAATCACCAGACGACTGGACCCAAACCGGCGGCCATCGCGAAACACTGCACTCGAGCGCGCCCGCCGCCAGCCTGTAGCTTGTAACCTGTAACCGCGCCGTAACTGGGCAGGTGCGCGCCACAGATAGCCGGCTAACGAGCTCGTCGCATAAACCCGACCCGATGATGGCGCCGATCCGACCGGAACCAGCCGCGACCGAGGCTGGCAGCACGTCACACCTGCCCCCCCCCACCCCGTCCTCCTGGCCTATTCGTCTGGGGCTCGCGAATGGCGGCTCACTGCAGGAGCACATGCCAGGCAGCTGGGAGAAGGGCGGCGACTCGAATTCGGAGCGCGCCTACGAAACGTTCTCCGTAAGAGAAAACGTCAAATGCTGCGGTTCGAACAAATATCATTCACTGTGCTTTACATTGTTTATTTGGTGGTTTACGATCCACTTTATGCACGATCACGGCTAATGGCGCCGCCCACGCTATTTTGCTGGCGTGCCCCGGAATTAGGAAATGTCCCCAGCGCTGCAAGTATTGAACCCTTGGTATCCAGAGCTCAACACCTTAACCATTCGGCCATCCCCGCCCCACCGTGCTTTACATTAGCGTTTCGGATGCCATGATATTACTCCACCATATCAAACTCGGGACGAAACAGAAGGGCGATTGAGGCACGGTGGAAGCAGCATAATCAACGAGACCAGACAGCGGATTCCCCACAACGAACCTACGCTGAAAAAAACGGCGAACAGCCGCAACCCTCGGTCCACGCGTAGCCAGCCATGACCGACAAAGCAGACTCTGCGAGAATCAAGTCTGCCATAGCGGACTCCGCATTCCCAGCCGCACCTGACCGCCGCTCCGCGTGCCCAGCCGGTCCTATTCGTGCCGCGAGCTGGTCCGCCCGTCGCGCTGGTCCGACAGCGCGGACGACGTCCCGACGTCTGCGCGACAGTAGTACGCTGCCGGTGACAGGCGCTGGCGCTGATAACGCACAAGACGTGCCTACGGCGACAGCGACGCACACTGCCGACCGTCTCCTGCTCAGCAGCACCATCAGACTTGACCGACACACAGACACGCGGCAGACCGAGCTCAGCAGCACCATCATAGCCTGACCGACACACCGACACGCGGCAGACCGGCCACAGCGCAACCACCAGCGGCGGCGGCGGCGACGGCGACGGACCACCCGGCGTCCGACCAGCCAGCACCGCCGCCCATCGGCGCCCATCTCGCGACCACCAGGCGACGATGACGGACGAGCGCCATCAGCGCCCGGAGGCCGCGACCGTCGCGCCCGCCGACCGGTTAGTGTTCGCTGCACGTCGGTCAGGTACCGATCGGCCGGCCCCGATAATTTATGACGAGGCGCGCGCTGGCCGCTCTCAGGATTAGACGGGTAATTTGCTGGCGGCCCACTGCGGAATGAGCCGCGATTTTTGAGCCGGCCGCCGGCGCCCACCGGCCAGACGGCGGCTGTCCCCGCAGAGTTCGCAGAGTCGGCATCGTCCGCGTGGCGGGGCCCTTCTGGGGACTGCGGCCTGTGATGCGAGCGGGCAACTCCATCCGGGAGGAGCTGACCGCGCCTACATTAGCCGAGTGCCAGTGTAAATCAGCCTGGATGGTCGCAACCAGTCTGGCTGACTAGCAAACCGCGGTGCCGATTGTGATGAGCACAGCTTCCGACGCCTTCCCTCCCAGAACACGTCAGCGCCGTCCGAAGAGTAAACAACACCGAGAGCATCGCGCAACGACGGAAGAGAATTCCACGCTGCGTCAGTTACCGCGAATCCCCCGGCCACGCTGCCCGCCCAGATCCGCCGCCGGTCAGCTGCGCCACGTCACGCCACACTGGTCCGAATCTCGCCAAGTTCGGCGACCCGCGCTGCTACGCACCACCCTCACCCTCCGCCGCAGCAGCACAACTGGTGCCGGCTGGCCGGGCGTCCGCCCGAGCCGCCGACCACACCGCCAGGGGCGCTGTCATCGCCGCTCAGGTGTTCCCGGTACGCCCCCGAACACCGCGGCCGGCCGGTGCGAGCGCAGCACGAGAAGCGGGCCCGCACCAAAAAAGTGGTGCCGTGTTTTTTTTTTCGGCGCTGCCTGTTAATTAGAACCGATCTGCATGTATTGTGCGGCTGTGACCAGAACAGGTCGGTGGTAATGACGTTGTGGCGCTGTGTACAGAGATTGGAGGCGGGGATTGACGGCAGCACCCGAATTAACAGTCAGACGGTAGGTGCCGGCCGGATATCTCCGCTGTGTTTTTCGACAGTCGTAAAAAGTGGATCAGCGCACGATCCGAACACGAAGCGTTATCCCACGCCCCACCGGTAGCTAAAAACGCTCCAGTGCTATTTCCGAGCAGCACAGAAAAAGAAACACCGCAAAAAACGGACGCCGCTTTGAAAACGTCGGGCCATTACAAGCAATCCAGGCGTAAAGCGCCACATCGGACACGCGCCGCGGCCGCAGAAGACGCCGCACCGCGCCGACCCGCCGACAGTGCCAATTACCGGCGCAACGGAGCGCCAAGGACGGCCCGGGTCGGCGCGCCGGCCGGCCGGCAGGTGGCGGCGGGGGCCGCGCGGACTCCCGGGGAGCCGGCCACGTCACCGCCGCTCAGGTGACCACCGAGCCGCGCGTCCCGGCCGCCTGTTTGCGGCGGCCGACGCCGGCCCATACCATCGCCGGCTACCGAGACAAATGAAGCGGCCGCCGCGCTGTCCGATTTAAGCCGGCGTCGGGGGCCGGGGGCCGGCTGCCGCGGCCCGCGGCCCGGCCGATCAGATCCTATCGGCACCCGTATTAACGACGCCTGCAGTCCGGCAGACGTTTTGCAGCGGTATTATTTACGACGGCCGACGGACGCTTCAGAGGGCGCCGGCTGACGGCCGGCCCGGCTCTCCAGAGAAGTCAGTGGCCGCACTAGGTGATGATGCATGCAGAGCGAGCGCGGGCCATGCGTCAGGGCCGCGCCCAGGTAATCACATTCCGGCCCGCGGACCTCGCTGCCGATAGTCGGGCGGATACCTGCGGCCACCACCGGGTATCCGGGACCACCACCGGGTATCCGGGACCACCACCGGGTACCCTGGACCACCACCGGGTACCCTGGACCACCACCGAGTACCCTAGACCACCACCGAGTATCCGGGACCACCACCGGGTATACGGGACCACCACCGGGTATCCGGGACCACCAACGGGTACCCTAGACCACCACCGGGTATCCGGGACCACCACCGGGTATCCTGGACCACCACCGGGTATCCGGGACCACCACCGAGTATCCGGGACCATCACCGGATACCCTGGACTACCACCGGATACCTGCGACCACCACCTGATATCTGCGACCTCCACACGATGCCCCGAATTAACACCGGATACATGGGGCCACCACCGAGTATCTGGGATCACCACCGGATACCCGGAACGACCACTGGATACTAGGGACCACCACCTGGTGCCTGGGACCACCAACGGACGCTTATGGTTGAAACCGAACACCAATCCCTCAACCGGACATCTGGTACCCCAACCGGAGGCCCATGCTCACAACCGGACAGCTGGGTGGGGCGCTACTGGGACGAAAATACCGATCAGAGACCGGCAGCGCCAGCGTGTCTGCGCCAACTTCAGTCGCAGCGGGCACCGAGCCGTAAATATTGCAACTGAAAGCGGCTGCGGAGTGGCGACACAATCAAACTGCTCGCAGGAGAACTGGCACCCGACGGGCCGACACACGAAACAGCTTTCTTCAAAACAGCCAGCTCATTTCTTGTCGCATGAGCAGCCAGCCAGCATCGTGCCGCAAACCGACGGCAGACTTCAGCGCTTCCAAACGCGGCACAAAGTCACAACACAGCTCAGCACGTGTCCGTTTCCACGTGTAACGTGCGTGGATCCAAGCCAGTCACAATGACCTGTCACGCCTCGTCCGAAAATCCCGACGCTGTCGCTCAGTCCATAGACTACCCTCACCTCATCGGTCTCTATGGGACAATGTCGAAGCATCTCAATTCAGCGCATTATCATATGCAAATTCATCTCGACCCGAGCGCAGTGGCTAGCGGCGCCCCTGGCTTTCCAGCTGGGCAGCACCTGGCTGAGTTCGCTCACCGGCCGACCAGTCCACAGATGAATGGCCGCCGTTGAGGGGGCTGGAGCAGGGGTGGCCGGCCCCCGTCGTCGCCGACCCGCTACAAATCCAGGCGACGCATTCATACTAGGCGCGTGCATCATCGACAGTGGGCGGTAGATCAGCGTCGACGAGGTCGACGATGCCAGAGTGGTCCGGAACGGCCGGCAGCGTCCGTCGGCGCACCATAGCGCCGGCAGCGTCCGTCGGCGCACCGTAGCGCCGGCAGCGTCCGTCGGCGCACCATAGCGCCGGCAGCGTCCGTCGGCGCACCGTAGCGCCGGCAGCGTCCGTTGGCGCACCACAGCGCCGGCAGCGTCCGTCGGCGCACCATAGCGCCGGCAGCGTCCGTCGGCGCACCATAGCGCCGGCAGCGTCCGTCGGCGCACCGTAGCGCCGCCGCTGCACCGTCGCTGCATCGACGGCCGCTGACCATTGCCGGCAGGTCGCCCGGCAGGTCGCCAGGTGGGGCGCGGCGTCACACCTGGTGACTGCCGGCGTGCGGTGCTGCCGGAGCGGGCACCCCGGTGGGACGGCGTGGCTTCAGTGGGATGGCGGGGATCTAGGTGGGACTGTGAAGGGCCCAGGTCGCAAGTCAAGTCGCCAGTAGACAACACGCACCACACACATGCACGTCGCTAGCAGACAACACGCACCACACACATGCACGTCGCCAGTCCACACAGCGACCGGTGCATGGTCGAGCGATCCACAATAACCACACAGCGGCCGGCGCATGACCGAACGCCGCAGATCCCGATGGTCGGACGCGGCTGTCCACACGGGACTGGGCGGGACCGGACGGGACCAGGCGGGACCGGGCGGGACCGGGCGGGACCGGGCGGGACCGGGCGGGACCGGTCGGGACCGGGCGGGACCGGACGGGACCGGGCGGGACCGGGCGGGACCGGACGGGACCGGGGACCGGGCGGGACCGGGCGGGACCGGGCGGGACCGGGCGGGACCGGGCGGGACCGGACGGGACCGGGCGGGACCGGACGGGACCGGACGGGACCGGGCGGGACCGGGCGGGACCGGGCGGGACCGGGCGGGACCGGACGGGACTGGGCGGGACCGGACGGGACCGGACGGGACCGGGCGGGACCGGACGGGACTGAGCGGGACCGGACGGGACCAGGCGCAGCTGGCGCGGTCCGGAGCGGCGCCGCCCGCCGACCGATTGGCCGAGTCGGCGGCCGTTTACACAGCCGCCGGCGATAATGGTCTTCATAGCGCCGCGACATCGCCAGTGCCAACAGCCGGCAGTCGCGGGCAGTCGCGGCGGCGGCGGCGAGCATCGGCGCGGCGCGGCCGCCGACAAAAACAATGTCGCCGGCGGAGAGGGGCGCCGACAACCGCCCCGAGCGCGGCACAAACGATTTATAGCCGGCCGAATTGAAGACTGTGCAAAACAGCTAAGACCCATTCGGAAAACCCCATGGCGCCATTGACGGTGACGCGCGCAAATGAAGCCGTCCGGAGCGGCGGCGTCGTCGCTGGGCCACCCGCGGCGGGAGGTGGGGGGGGCGGCTTGACGAGCACGCACAGCATGTCGACTCGGACGCCTCTGCTGCAGCCGTCTCCACTGTGGCAGTCACAATGGCATCGCTTGCCGCGCCGGCCGCGCTGCCCGTCACGCCATCGATCAATTCAGACGGCACCGCTGCACACAGTCGCCGCGTCATGTGTACAACACCGGACACGCCGCCTGTCTCGGCCGGACAGCGGACACGCCGCTGCAAATGGGCCGCTGTCCGGCCGGACACCGGCCGTTCCATCGCCGGTATCTCCCCATCTCCGGCATCTTACACAAACACGCCGACACACAGCAGCGCAAACAGACCGCGCCGCTCGCGCGCAACCGTGACGCTACGCTGTTGCCCTGTCGGTGGCCAGTCGACGTCCATCACACGTCTGAGCCGGCACCACCCGTCACCGACGTACCGCTACGTTACACTACGTTACACTACATTGCACTACGTCACACTACGTTACTCTGTCGGGTGGCCGGTAGGCACCAATCAAGCGCCCATCACGCGTCTGACCCGGCGACATCCGTCACCGACTAATGGACCCCGCCGCTCAATGGCGGTAGCGTGTCAGATCCAGCGACGGATGCCCCCCCCCCTGTCTTTAACAAAACATCACCCGTCACGACTCAATCGGGGTCGATCATTGCATTTCACCGATGGCAGCCGCAGCCAAAATAAACAAGGCCAGCGCACCCAACCCCTTTGAAAAGAGAACAGCTGCCAGCTTCAACAGCGCGGAATGCGATCGCATTGGCATATATTTGCCGCTATCACGCGCCAGACACTCGGATATTTAATTATTTTATTTATTTATTTCACGATACAAGCTTCCCACGTACAGTGGCAGATCACAGGACAGATCAACGGAGCCGATCAGATCACAGGACATTGTGGACAGGTCACAGGAGCGGCCATACACGTATCATCGAACAGTATATCTACACGAAATGTCAAGTTTACAGGAGTCGCTATCTTGCAACACCCGCTGCGGTGATTTATCCGAGTGGCCCAGACGTCCTCCACAATGTTCGCCACTGTCAACGATGGTGATCCGCACAGGAAAGTGATCCCAACAGTGGTCTGCTCTTCACCGATAGCACTTCGCATTCGGGGGAAACAACGGAGACGGCTAAGTGGGAGGACGCCCGAGACGCCATGAAATATCGGTGGGGCGAGTTGGTGGGAGACGAAGGAGACACAGGCTGAAGGGACAATGACATAGGAACACTGGGGAACCGATACGCAAACAAGGAAACAAGGAGGAACGATAGACTGACACAGTGAGAAAACGAGAAGAGGACGGATATAGGAAGAGCCGGGGGGGGAACCTGCCTGCAGAAGACGTCTTGAGGCTGTGGATAGGTGACGGCGGACCGTCGGCAGGCCACAGCTAATACCACCGGAAATGTCTGGAAATGGAAGAGTGAAGGCGGAGAGGAGTCCACCAGAGAGCGCGGTGCCGCTCCCTTAACGCCCGGGCACCGGTCCCCATAGGTCAGACGGCGGCCAACTTGTGATTACCGCCCTGTGAGCCGGTATAAATTACAGATTGGGAATCAAACTTTGCCAATCGGGTGCGGTGGCTGAGCCGCCAGTCCGAGCGGCTTCTGGCGAGCCGTTCGCAAAGCGGCGCCGAGAGCCCCGAGCAATACAATCGCTATGCCGAAACTGACACAGCGCCACGAGACGCCATCACTGCCTGCAAGAGTGTCGATAAAGTTCCGTGTGTTTCGTGTGGCCTGGCTACGTGTGGCTGCTGCAATCCGTGCACACTACGCATTGGCCGCAAAAAAAAACACTTCAAACTATCCCACGGTGGAAAGCACCCTATGCACATCCAGCTTTGGTGTAGACAGCATTTCGAGCGTACTGTAGCCGACTCGAAGACAAAGGCGTAGAAACGTCTAAAAAAGTGGGGGCCAAACCCCCTTTTGAAGTTGATTCTCAAACTGTATCGCCATAGCATTAATGATAAATTTTAATGAAAAGTTTGGGGCTGGGCCCCTGCCCCCCCCCCCCTGTTCCTGCACCTATGCTTGAAGGGCTGGTCCATGAACATATCCACCACACCTGCGTCTACCACTCTGTCTATATCAGCCCCCCCCGTCAACACACACACGTGACTCCATTTCCGAGCGGCCGTCCAGCCGCCTTGCAGCGTCACGCCCTCGCCCGGTCGCGCCCGAGGGCGTGGCGTGTCACGTGCGGCGTGACACGCACTCACGCACAGGTGGCCCGCCATGACCGGGCGTGACCGGGCGTGACCGGGCGTGACCGGGCGTGACCGGGCGTGACCGGCTGGGAGTCCGAAGCACCGACCGAGAGCCGCCCGGACCGCGGCCGCCGCGCCGGCAGCCGGCAACACACGGCGCGTCGAGACTTCGTAAACAGGCCGCCGGCTAACGGTGCGCCGAGCGCGCCGTGACTCTCGCGCCGAGTCTACCTCGCCGCCGACGCCCAGCGCCGCCAATGGCCATTCCAGACCAGGATGGGCCACGTCCATACACAACAAACGCCGCTCAGGCGGCACACGCCGTCCGACAGCGCACGAGGGACGCGGGCCCAGCGCCCGCGGGCGAGTCGCCCCGGCGCGCGGATGCCATTCGCACGACTCCCCCGCCTGACTTCCCATTAAAACTTCAAAGCCGACGGCGATCTCGGATGATTGGTGTGGAGATGGCACAATCGGGTCGGGAAATTAGTTGCAATGATCTGAATAAGCGGGCCACGGGCGGCCGCGGGGAGCGCGGGTGCGGTCGGCGCGCCCCTCCGTTTCAATTTCGACGCCGATTGGCCGCCGGCGATCGAAGCGCCTCCACGAGGCTATCAAGGCTATGCGGGCCCGCCGGCGAAAACAGTGCCGCCGGCCACCTGGTAAACAGATGAGCGCCACCACCCGCGAGATTGGCACATTTGCATGCCGGCACTGGGCGCCGTTTTTTAACGGCCGAATCAGCGACCGGCACCGGCCCGGCCTCGATAAACACGCGGCGCGGCGCGAGAAGCCGCGTTCCACCCGGCTGCCGATCCGAGCGAACCCACCGAGACTCGCTGGCCGTCCGTGGCGTAGGCCACGGGATCCTACACTGTGGGGCGGAGATGGTCGAGTGGTTAAGGTGGTGAGATCTGGACGCCAAGGTCCCGGGTTCAACAGTCGCACCGCTCGGGACATTTCTCAATCCCGTGGCCCACCGGCGAAACAGTGTGTGCGGTGCCATTAGCCGCGATTGTGCATAAAGTGCGTCGAGAACCACCCAATAAACGGATCCTACACAGTCAAGCAGGGCAGCAGGGCAACGGACAGCGAGCCGACCACGGCGCTGGTTGGTGAACAGCGTACTGTACGACTGGACGCCCGACTGGGGCTGGGCCAGACAACGGCGTCGGGGCCCCGCCAGAAGTTGGATCGGTGGCTAGGGGGCGTCCATCACCGACGGAAGCCGCCCGGGCCGGACGCCCCGCGGTCGGAAAACAGAGCCGTAAGTAAGCCGGCCCGGACAGAGAGGCGGTGGGGACTCGCGCTTTCACCCGCGACAAGATCGGCCCGGGCGACGCCGAAAGTAACGCCTGACATCTGCACGGCGGAGACTGGTGGCTGGCTGCCCAACATTCGTCTGCGCCTCTGTCGGCCGTCCAAACCCATCCACGTTCTGGAAACAAACACTTACTATTCGGTACGTGAAAGCGACATTCCACAGAAGCTTACAGTCGCATGGGAAAGATGCGGCAGCATGCATGCACGCATAAATATGCCTGCATATACATGCATGCATAAAGCTCCCCAGACATTCAACGACGGAACACCTCACACGCTCCACGGAACACCTCGATGGTGCATTACCTGGATACTTCCTTACTGTCGCAGTTAAAACACACCTCCAAACAGCACGAGTCATCAGCCACCGCAGCCGGCGTTTTCAGCTCGACGCCGGCTGACTCGCTAGTGTGTCGACAAACCGGACAGGCAGCAGCGACGCGCCGGCGGCGGCCGAGACAGACGGGCATTCGCGCGCCGCCCATAGAAAGACGTCCCGATCCAATCAACAGTCGCCGGCGCCGCCGGTTCGGCGCGTCGAGCGGCGACGTTGGCGGGATTTATGCGCCCTCGCCGGAGGGCTTATTTCAGGCGGTCGCGCCTCGAATAACAATCGGCCGCGCCGTCACCGTCCTGCATAGAGCACCGCCCGCCTCGGCGGCACCGGATCGAACGCCGGCACGCTCGGCCGGCGGTCGGCTCGGCGCCGCTCGTCGCTCGTCGCTCGGCGGGCCTTCAGACGACAGCCGCCGCCCAGCGCCGTCGAGCGGCTGCCCCGCGCGGCTTTTTTGGGTCGGAATTTGCCAGTGGGACGCTTCGGCGTGCCCGCACCGAAATCGGGTCGACGACGGGACACCGAGTTAAACACCGGTCTGCACGCCGGACAGCAGCTCGGCAGCTACAAGACCGATCGCTTCGTCGAAACAGAGCGCGGGTGGTCTGAAGGAGCGCTGTCTTTCCCTGGCACTTGGTCCATCACGCCGAGCGACTGACCGTCGCTTTAAGCGCCGTGTCGGCGACGCGGCTTTGATCCCTGCAGATTGATTGCTACACGGAGATTAATCGTGACATCGACAGGCAACAAACGTTCGGCGGCGCGGCGCCTCCACAGTTGCCGACTGACAGGCACCGGCTGCACACGTCACCGCCGCCATCATCCGACCACATCGGCCGGTCAGGTCCATATCGGTCACGGCAGAGGCGCGCCCAGGGCACGTGAGTCGAGGGGGTGGCGTTGGTAGCCTCCTCGCCAGACGTTGGCTAGTCGCGCCTATCACGCCACGAAATAAACCGCAAACGTCGCAGGAATAGAGTGGAGCGTGCTCGTGCAAACGAACGTTCGAGCGCCGAACGCGAATGCATACGCGAACGTTCGAACACGAAGAGTGGGGTGCACTCGTGCACGCCGGTAAACAGTGGCGATAAGCATAAACAGTGTTGTGACACCGACCGACCTGCTACCATCAGCGGCTGGGGGTATAACCCACCACCTTGGCGGCGACAACGTGACGCCAAAGCACGCTATGGCGCCAAAGCCGGCCAGGCAGAAGCAGCAGTGGCGCAACGCCAATACACGGGGAAGGGGTCATCGCCCCGCCCACTCCATTGAGCCATTCGTCAACACGCCATCGGACCGGCCCTGCCACCCGGCGCACCCTCCACCCCCACCTCCCACCGTCCACCGTCGCCACCGACACCGACGCAGTCGATCGTCGCTAGCACGCGTCGGCGCCGGCGGGGCCCGGTGCCGGCCGTCGGCGGCGGTGCTGGCCGCCCCTCAGTGCACGGGGGCCGACCGCCGGCGGCGGCTCGGTGCCGGCCGTCGGCGGCGGTGCTGGCCGCCCCTCAGTGCACGGGGGCCGACCGCCGGCGGGGCCCGGTGCCGGCCGTCGGCGGCGGTGCCGGCCGTCGGCGGCGGTGCTGGCCGCCCCTCAGTGCACGGGGGCCGACCGCCGGCGGGGCCCGGTGCCGGCCGTCGGCGGCGGTGCTGGCCGCCCCTCAGTGCACGGGGGCCGACCGTCGGCGGCGGCCCGGTCGCCGTGTTCGGTTTCGGTGTGCGCCGGCCGCCGCCGGCGGTTTGCATAATTCCGATCGATGGCCGGCGCTATTAAGCCGGAGCTCGGTCTGAACAATGCCACCCGCCCGCCGCCCGTCTGTGCGCGGCTCTCCCGCTTCCGAATCGCTGCCTCCTCTCAGTGCAGCGTATTTGGCCGGGGAACAAGCCAATGCAATGTGGTGGACTCATCTCTCAGTGAGCCGGCAACCTGTTAGCGACCCTCGGCAGAAAATTCCACCCATCGGCCATTTTCGTTGGGACTCCGTTCGGACAGCTGGCCTACCACGATGGGGGTGGGTAAGACGAAGAAGAAAGATACCGGGAGGATAATTGAGGAGAGAGAGAGGGGGAGCTAGAGTGAGAGTGAAAGGGAGAGAAGAGGGGGAAGGAGAGAGAAAGGGGAAGGACAGAGAAAGGGGAAGAAGAGAGAGAGAGAAGGAGGGAGAGAGGGAGAGAGGGAGAGAGAGAGAGAGAGAGAGAGAGAGAGAGAGAGAGAGAGAGAGAGAGAGAGAGAGAGAGAGAGAGAGAGAGAGACAGAGACAGAGACAGAGACAGAGACAGAGACAGAGACAGAGACAGAGACAGAGACAGAGACAGAGACAGAGACAGAGACAGAGACAGAGACAGAGACAGAGACAGAGACAGAGAAAGAGACAGAGACAGAGACAGAGACAGAGACAGAGACAGAGACAGAGACAGAGACAGAGACAGAGACAGAGACAGAGACAGAGACAGAGACAGAGACAGAGACAGAGACAGAGACAGAGACAGAGACAGAGACAGAGACAGAGACAGAGACAGAGACAGAGACAGAGACAGAGACAGAGACAGAGACAGAGACAGAGACAGAGACAGAGACAGAGACAGAGACAGAGACAGAGACAGAGACAGAGACAGAGACAGAGACAGAGACAGAGACAGAGACAGAGACAGAGACAGAGACAGAGACAGAGACAGAGACAGAGACAGAGACAGAGACAGAGAGAGAGAGAGAGAGAGAGAGAGAGAGAGAGAGAGAGAGAGAGAGAGAGAGAGAGAGAGAGAGAGAGAGAGAGAGAGAGAGAGAGAGAGAGAGAGAAGCGGGTCTGATGGAGAGAGAACTGCATCAGAGGATTAGACGAGCAGTCACCGGCGGGCAATCCTCTCCTCCTCAATCCTCTCCGCCCCGCCGGATCCCTCCGGCTTCTGTTTGATCCACCACTATGAAAAGTAAAGAAGAGTGCACGTTTGATGGCGGCCCCGACGCGGCATCCGGCCGATCAGCGGCGCATTCCCGCGCACCCAACGACAGGAAACAACCGCTCCAGCAACGGCGTCCGGCTCAAAACTTTCCACCGCCGGCAGGTTTTCGCAGAAGTTTTGCGGCGGAGTGCACAGCTCTGGGCAGCGCATCAAAGCCGACAGAGTGGGCTTTTGTGTCGGTGCTGCCCGATAGCTTGCAAAATCCCTCGCGGCCAACAACACAACAACGCTCCATCCCGTCCACCACATGGTCCACCACAAACCGCGCAGCAGCACGGTTGAAAAAGTCCGCTCGCGCTCCACATACCCCGATGGACCGTCCATGCGTGTTTATCATCCAGTTGCAGCCCAGGATACCATATTATCAGTGACCATATCCTGTCCTGTTCCACACTTGAGAGTGAAGATGAGTGAGAGTGACTGGCTGCACTATCGAAACACTACGTGATTTGTGGGGCTCAGCGATCCAATGCCATGGCTTTCCCCGGAAACTACCTCGAATCTCCTAGATTGTTCTTAAAGCGAATCGTCGAAATAGTATTTCGTAATTACATTTTGTTTTAGTGCTAATGACGCAAATATCACAAAAGGCGTCCAATGAACCCATACAGCCCAGTATAGTAACTGCCCTGGTGATGTAAACGTCTAAGAATTAGGTTTGGACGTGGGTTGGCACAAGCATTGTGTTCCTCTATAAGATTATATAATATAATACAATTAAGAGAGATCATGCTATTTCCAGTCGAAGTAAAATGACGGATGCGCACATACTAGTTCAGATGGATTGAAAGGCTTAGTTTGAAGGTGTCGGCTTCTCCCCTGGCATGCGCAATGGCGCACCTTCCAATCACGTGCATATATTTCGTTAATATATTTATTGAAGGTAGAGTGGCTGACTTTCAAGAGCGTGAAGATATTGTACAAATTTGTACCTCGCCAGAAACCATGATGACGTCAGATACCCTTTCATCACCATCTGTTTCATCTACAAACCACACATGCGCCAGTTCCAATGACATCACCTGCCTACAAACAGTGGGATGTCCTTCCGGATACCGGCTGTAGCACTTTATCAGTTCATTTTCAATGGTCAGGGAAGGCAGCAGTATTGTTTTTTGAACAAGTAGAATGCATACCGCGAGCTGCTGACTATTCTGTCATACCGCGTGCTGCGACTATTGTCATACCGCGTGCTGCACTATTCTGGCATACAGCATGCTGCTGACTGTTCTGTCGCGTGCGCGACTATTCTGTCATACCGCGTGCTGCTGACTATTCTGTCATACCGCGTGCTGCTGACTATTCTGTCATACCGCGTGCTGCTGACTATTCTGTCATACCGCGTGCTGCTGACTATTCTGTCATACCGCGTGCTGCTGACTATTCTGTCATACCGCGTGCTCACTCTACCGCATACCCTCTGCGTTTTTTTTTTTTTTTTTCCCTAAAAATGAAGCTTCATGTGGAATAAGTGGATTGCTGAATGTGATCATAGGTAATACATAAGCAAGCATATTGACAACAGGGTGATTCCAGTTATCGAGATTGCGTACAAGTTTGATGATGACTATAAACTGATGGAACAATGGAATGAATCCAACTCAAACTACTTCTGCATGTGTTTGATATAAATAATAAGTAATGTTAAACCCAGGTAATACCGCCCAGGTAGCTCAGTTGGTTAGAGCGCTGGCCTGCACTGGTCTCCCCTGTCCTGGCAACACAGGGTTCCAGCCGCTTCACGCGCTCGCATTTAGCCCCCGGCTGGGAGGGTCAGTTGGCAGCTGGCCCAATAAGGCCGGGGACGAGCTACCGGGCGGCCGTGTCGGTGCATTGACGGCACGTTAAACTTTCGGTCAAAATTCTGCCGTTGAACTGGAATTCGTGGATCGGGTGGTGGGGCCAGGGTTCACGCAACAAGCTCTGCTTAACAATAGAACCCTGGTTCATAAAGTCAGCAATAACTCGGATTAAATTGTATTTAAAAAAACAAATAACAAATAACAAATAAATAAAGGTTAACATAAATAAGAATGAGTGTGACAATGTAGTTGCTAAGTCAATGCTAAGTCAAACACTTTATATTGTAAAGTTGCAGTTGGAAAACAGAACGAAGCATGATTATGTTCCTTCAATTTTCGCTTCCACGACACAAGTTTCACAGCCAATCCATTATCCAATCCGCATCCGTTTATCGTCACCAAACTCTATCCGACCCGCTCCGTCATCCGTACCACACGGACGGATATCCAATCTGTTTCATGGTCCACCAACAACACAGGAGCCCGTACCGGAAGACACGATGTCCGCGACCCAGGCAATCGGTCTCAAAGTTGCCGTGAACCTGTCACTTCACCACAACCTGCCACTTCACCCGGCCTATAGCAACACACAATAGGCTGGTAATTGGCGAGAGATAGAAACACGCATAAACAAGGTTCTGGGCGCACCAACACTTAAACGTCACTTGGTTAACATGACCTAGAGGTACGCAATGAGAGCGGCCTGTCAATGTCCTGTTGTGACGGATGGGACGTGAATGGAAAGCCGCTATAGGTGTGGTGAGTCAGCATAATCCTTAAATAACTTCGGTACACACCGACATCAAAATAAGCGCGTCTAGCATGTAGACACTGTATATTGAAATGCTGATGAGGCCAACAGCTGACCATAACCAAACGATTGATAACTTGATTCTGTTGAGGGAGGGGGGGTGTCGAACA
>JAOTOM010005129.1:0-67500 GCA_034440615.1 Ashinkailepas kermadecensis | reverse complement strand
TAAGTGTACATGCCTTCATCTATGGTTGCTTGACAACAAATTTGGCGAGGACGCATCTATTGACTCGTGTTGAACTCGAAATGAACCGAATTCGATAATGAACCGCTTACATCGGTGAAATACAATAAGGAAACATAATAATACAATACAATACAATACAATACATCAATACAATCCAATATAATCCAATGCAATAATGCAATAACGCAATAATCTGCACATCTGCAGATGATTCGCTAATTTCTCAGGTCAGTCGGTTACAGTCTATGATAAGCCGACACTGTGATAACCCTAATCAACACGATCTGCATGAGCGCGCCCGCTGGCACGTCCCACTTTACCGTGCTACCTCTACCACATGCCCTGCACCGATGCACTGCTCATGAACCATCACCATTTCTACATGTATATAGAAGTCGTCAAGTTGCCCAGACCATTTCTTTGACACGTGCATAGTCGTATGCTGAACGTACCAAAGGACAACTTTACTACGGAATGGATCATCGATGTTTTAAGGTATACCTGGTTAAAGAGGCCAATCAGAGTATATCCAGAGAAATCAAGAGACAATCGCATTAGGCCCATTCGTTGGACAGCTTAACTCGAGAGACGTTTAAAAAAGCACCAAGGGTGCCCAATCACCATCACCTCCACAGATAGATACACAATTTTGCATCCATGTAGATAATGACCAACGTATTGGTACGTACCATGCATAGACGTAGCATCCTAATTGCAGTCTCTCACAGTATCCACGCACACAAAATGAAACAAGTTGTCATCGATGTCTACAATGCTTCCTGAAATTCCCGCCAATATTCATAGACCAGAAAAGAACGCCCAGAGTCCACCAGTAATGCATTCTGAGTAGCATCTGCGTTCCGTAACCCGGGGACAAAGGCAAACCCAGCTGGGCGGGCGGCACCGGCGAAGCATTCGCCGCTTCAGTACAATTCACTGACAATACTATTTGATATTCCTGCTTTATGTTCGGAAAATCAATGTAGGTGGAGGTGGTATGCCCAACGGTGGATCGAAGTACGGAGCGAGAAGAGAAGTTGGAGAAGGGTGGCTAGAGTCTCAACATCAACATTAGATATGTTAAAAGTTCATGCGTTCTGTGGACATATCAGATTGGGGCTGTACATCTCCACGCAAGAATACCAAGAAGAGCACGACACCACACATTTGCACCCATCTCCCAATTCGGGGCCTGTGTTGTTGTTGCACATTTGTTTTACAACACCCACTGTAGATGTTTTCACAAGGCCTCACTTAGACGCAGGCGCATCAGATGGGGTGGATTTCAGGGGAGTACTTTCTGGTCTGTTCATTTGTGCTATGTATCTGGAAGCCGAATTTCTGCACCCGTACAATTAATTACCTTGTGTTCGCAAAAAGAATTCGTTTTAATGGATTTTTTGTATGGCTTTCTTCGATAATTATGAGACATGAAATGACTTCAAACGCTGCAACAAAACATGGAGGTTTCAAAAGCGCTCTTTACTTAAACCCGCTCTTTATATTTGTCGTTGTTCCTTATGTAACGCGAAAGAAGATCCGATCGTACTTCGCCCTCACTGGTAATAGGAGCTAATCCATGTGAGTAAGACATCTCGCTGGTGGGAGCCATATATCGGAGGTAGAATTGGGATCGAACTTGTCTTCCGGACAGGCAAGCATGCATTAAGCAATACATTGCATCGCGGACGGTGTGGGATAAAGATTCAGGGATACAGATGCCCCTGCGGAAGCTGCTAGAGACTGGCCCGGCAGACAGTGGCAAGAGAAGCTGAATTTCCTCAGCCTTTGAAAACGTTCCCGCTTGCGAATACGAGGAGCATGGTTTTCTCACGTCAACAGGCCAGATCACATCCCACTGCCTGCAGCGACTGCCTCACCCACCGTGTCGTCCCGACGCGTTAGTCCCCTGCAGCGACTGTCTCACCCACCGTGTCGTCCCGACGCGTTAGTCCCCTGCAGCGAATTCCTCACCCACCGTCTCGTCCCGACGCGTTAGTCCTCTGCACAACGCCGCAGCCGTGCCCACCGCTGCCTGTGGAGCCGTGTTGTCGTCCGGCGGCCAACAGACGAGTGCCGCTCCCAGGGGGACGCGCCGCCCGGTGACAAATGCGCCTCGGTGTCGCCGGCGGCCGCTTCTCGCGACACACGGCCGACAGACCGATGGCGCCGACACCCGCGGGCACAATTAACACGTGCGGCGCGCCTGCCCCGTGTCGACCCGCTCGCAAAGGCTACAAATCTGCCGCGCTGTCGCCGCGCCGCCGCGGCCGGCTCCCACCTGGTGCGCTCGGCTCTCGCGATCCATCATGCGCTCGGCTTTGTCCACGTCATTATGCGCTCGGCTCATGTCATCATGCGCTCATGTTATCGTGCGCTCGGCTTTCAATCTTGTCGTGTTGGTGGTAAGGACACAGTCCCGGTGAGTGTTCCACCGCCATAAAAACGGGACGACCGTCGCCGCTCGCCGGCCGGCTCGTCGGTGCTGCGTCGCACCGTCGCCGCCTTGATTGCAAACACACGTCACACTAAAACAGGGAAATTATCCAGACGCGTTCCTGCCTCCTCCAGTGCACTCCAATCAGGCGATCGGCGCGACCGGTCCTACGTCTCCCTTCATTAGCGCGCGCAAACACGAGTACACGGACGACTGGCTCGGGTTTGCCGACCGCCGTCGTCGACGCTGGCGACGTGGCCAGCCCGGAATCCGGTCCGTGTTTTCTGAGTCGTCTGGGGAATATGGGTGCTGGGCGGATACCTAAGTTCGCCGACCTCGGCTTGCAAGGTGACATGTTAACCATCAGTTTCTAGGCTAGGTGATCAAGAAGGACTAGCAGGACAAAGCACATGCACCATTCGTGATAGCACCGGCGTCGCCAAACAGGAAGTAGGCCTCTACGAAATTTGTAGACTCAATATTATACCGACGCCGGTTGTGCAAAAAAGCAGTTGAAATTGGTGTTGTCTTCACCAGAACATCGGTAAAAGAAATGTGTGGGAGGGGGATGAGAAGGTTCTTCCAAATTCCAAAGATGGAGGTATGCTACAAGCTTACAGGTCACAGTCCAGATATGTTGTCTATTGCATGGTCTGGGACTGATATCGATATCTTACTTTAGCTACGAATTAAGCAGTCCCTTGCAAACAAAAATAACCAGCCATGTGCAGGGTGTAATCTAGGTTGATGACCCGAAGTTCTCTTGGACAACGAAATATTTCGGAACAAACATTGTGAGAAAAATGCTGGAAAAAAGACCAGCAATGAAAGCAAACACCTTTTAAAGATAATGAGCAATTTTAGCATTACGGACAAATGTAATGTTCTCTTGAACACCTGTGATGCCACCAAAAAGTGCTCTCGCGATAGTACTTGCTTGACAATATTCAGGGTTGAAAATTCTCAAAACTTCACTTGTCCACCACGGAACTCAAGGGTTTGATTCAGGTCATAAGTTCATCAAATTAAGGTCATACATTTCTTGCTCCGATATACTGTAGAAATGACAAAAATGGAATTGACAAAAACGGACATTAACCACATGGTGCCCACTGTAGAAATTCTTCAAATGTGACCTCCCATTCAAACACAGGTGGTCCACCAATGTCGCTAGTGGACTGCATCAGGTGACATAACAAGCAAACGTAACCAACTGTGGGAGTTCACTCTCAGGGAAATCAGTATTGGAGGACAGGCTTATCTGCAAAAGTACACCAATCGACACACCTTGCAAGCGGAGTCACTAATCTGAATGAGCCGAATCTCATGCTGCAAACACTGATTGTTACAATGCAGTGTGTTCAGCGCTCACGTCGTGCTGATGGCGCCCTGATGCCGTTGGTTAGTGGCGCCTGAGCACCGCGTGGCGTTACGGCCATATGGCAGCACGCCATCGCGGCTGGCCATGCCCGGCAATTCAGCAACAGCACAGAACACGCCTTGTGCACAGTAGCGATGGAGGATCGTGGGCGAAAGCTGTCGTGAGCAAAACAAAAAAATCCACCCTGAAATGTGTCGAATGATTCGAAAATGTCGCAAGAAGCAACAATCAAAACAATTCAGACGCTTTTAAATTGACAAGATGTTTTTTTTTTTAATATTAAGCTGAAGACCGAACATGTACAGTGCGCACAGTAAAATTTGCAGCCCGATTTATGGTATCATTGGCACCAAGGTGACCCATGTTTCCAGCAGTTCCTGTACACAAAACATTCTCTATTACTAGTTGTTCGGTTTGCAATATTAATCAGACACTGAAAGCTTGTGCTGCCCGGCGCTCTCCTTTGCTGATAGATATAAAAAACATCTCTTTCTGGTTTATTTGTGGCGTTAGCTGCGGCGCCAAACGTTCTCCGTTCTTATTTATATGTGTGCTCTTTCAGACTTCTTTGAACCTCGGGAGCACAACTCAGCCAGACTAGGGGAGAAGTCACCATACAAGTGAAGAACTATGCCAGAAAAATGAGGACTTTTTGAGGGCATCTGCTCGTCTATCCCTGCACGTTTGTAACGTGCAGGTGTACAATGCAGCTTTTTGAGCCAGCGAATTGTGTGAGAGTTGGTCTTGACGTTTGCACGCTTATTTCACATGCTGGTGGTAGGCATCTTCAGTACCCGGCATCGTCACTACAATTGGACATTCAATCCCATGCAGTTCAATGACCTAGGCAGGTAGGTAGCTGTTGAATCAACACGGACCCTTGACAACACCAGCTTCGCTGGTAACCTGGGAGTGTGCATCTATGTCTTCACTTGATGATGTGGTAGTATGCAACTGCACTGGCTTCCAATCCAAGACTTCACTTCCACCTCACTACGTCACGTGGGTAGGCACAGTAGTGGAACTTCGTACCAGTCTAGTTGGGGGTGCGAGAGCACCCCCATCTTTCCTTTGAGCACTACCAACTTGTTCACTGAACGTTTTTACAGAGCTAAGGTGGGTGGTACTTCTTCCGAGCTATCAGAGTGCCCTCTGTGGCTTCCAGGCATGGCAACATTTCACAAGACATCTTTTCAGAAGAAAAATTTAACCTCGCACGTTTGCTCACAATCATTGTTTTCGTTTGAACTTGCTAGTAGGATTTCATGAATTACATCTTAATCACAGAATGGAATTACTGACAGGACTGATTGTCAAAACTGTGCTTCAGATGCTCTTTCTATCTTCATGACAATCCTGAAATGAACAATCCAAGCTGCATCTGGCATCGACATTATATGCTCATTTCGTCTTCTGTTCAGAAATGTTCTGATAACCTTCACCTGAGGGAACGGACAACCTTCACCTGAGGAACGAAGTCCCATTTTCTCCAATCACAATTATTAACAACAAATATCGCCACGTTCAAAAACTTTGGGAGCGATCCAAAAATTCAGATCCTCGCCACATACCGCCACCTCAAAACTTCAAAAAAAAAATCCAACCATTCAGTCACCGTCATTTCCGCAACGGCCATGTGACGAAGCGTGACGAAGCGCCGAAACATCTCCAGAGGTACGGTCAGCTCCGCCACAGCCTCCCCCAGAGTCCCGTCCAGATTACCACACGATGGCCCGAAAGTTCAACAATACCTCACAAACACTTCATCATATATCTTCACAAGTCTCCACCTGCCACCTAACCACCTGTCGGCTCAGCTCTGAACGCCCAAACCACTGAATTTGTGATCAAAACGCCACCCGATATCACCTACAGCCCACTTGATCCTGCCACCTCTGTCACACACAAATGCTGATCCCGTTCGGGAGATGCGAGTCAGCAGCCTGACGGAGGCGGACACGATGATCGCAGACTGAGATCCGCGGTCACCGTCCAGTAATCCAGCTTCGCATCGTACCGCAATAAGCACGCTTAATTACAAGAATCGAGCGTACTGACAATAAGCACGCGTACTGACAATAAGCACGCGTGGTTACAATAATCTCGCGTACTGACAATAAGCACCCGTGGTTATAATAATTTCGCGTACTGACAATAAGCACGCGCGGTTACAATAATCTCGCGTACTGACAATAATAAGCACGAGCGGTTACGATAATCTCGCGTGTTGACAATACGCACGCGCGACTGACGCCCAGAGATACCACAGCTCAGGAGACAAAGTCGGCGCAGGCGTGCGCCGGGACGACGCTCCGGCCGGCGGCGTACAGTGGCGCACAGCCGTCATGCCGCGCGCCGTAATTGCCGTATTGATGGCCAGCGGCCGCCGCCCGGTCGAAACGTCGCTTCGTTTCGGCGGGCAAAGCGGCGCCGAGAGCAGCCGCTGGTGTGTGCCGGCCGACAGCGGACCGGCAGCGGACCGACGATCGTTACGCGCCGGAGAGCGATTGGCTCCTAAAAAATGCATCACGAGGCAGCTCGACCGCGCATTACGCATTTATCGTGCAGAACGCTGGCCGGCCGGCCAGTTGGTCGGTCGCCGGCGGCGCGGCCATTTCGACTCCAATCCGGCGACAATGCGGTCTGGGCGGCCGCTTCAGCGTCGGCCGCCATGTGGTTCTGACATCATGGCCGCGTCGGCACGTCCGAGCACGTCGTCTGCAACGGCTCGAGTGGTGCGGCGGCGACAGCCGGGCGGCCGTGCCGTCCCGTCGAGTGTCAGCCGCAGACGCCCGCCGCAGCAGAGCGTCGTCTCCGACGGGGCAGACGATACGGCACGTGACACCTGCCGCCGAACACGGGCGGAGCCACGTGGTGGCCGCCGACAGAAAGTTCTGCAGGAATTCAGAGCAGATGTCGCACGCATTCGAGATTCGAACTACTCCATCGAACTGGATGTCAATGCACACATTGTATGCATCGCTCTGCTGTTACCGAGGGCTTTTAAAGCGTACACCAAACATTTGGTTCTAAGGTACAAATGGACGGCTTAATTTCTCTGTGGTGCACGAGTGGCGAAATAACTGCTGCTGTGCGGCTCGTGAAATACAACTGCAATAGCGTACAGCAAAAGCGCAGTGATGGATCGCCGAGTCTAACCACAGCCAGGTGGTTGTCCATCTCTACAAGTGAAGGGAAAGCAGCAGTTCCCTCGCAACGCTATACTGAGAAGATGTCAGTCGGCATGTAAACCCAGGCCGACACAACCACCCTTCCCTGGCAGGAACCTACATGGTGTGGCATGTTACGCCCCTGCGACGAGTAACAGCCTCCTGGCTGCATGTGGTCTGCTGGGACCAGCCGGGTCAAGCCAAGCTAAGCCAAGCCGCTGAAGCCAAGTCATTGCACTGCATGTGCAACGGGATCTGATCTAATTTATTGATCATTCTCTGGAGTGGAGATCATCCGTCTCGTAAGGAAGACCAGCTAACTGCAGGATGAGGACTAAGGAGGACCAGGTGATCAGTTCGAAGACTATGCAACTAGTTGGAAACAATATGATCAAGAATACTTTATTAAACATAACCAATATGCAATACTTAATATAATATACCGGAACACTTTGGCTGTTCAAGACAAACACATTAATAAATTGGATATAATTACACTTAAGCCAGGTTCACCAATAGGGAAAAGCAAACCATATTCAGCTAGCTTCCACCACGGGCTTGATACGCTCTAACGAAGCAGCGACATGCACTTCCCAACTACATGGTTTGAACAGTGCCCCGTGGGACGGCGGGATGGAACGGCAGGAGTACTGTCCCCTGGGACAGTGGGACAGCACCCAGAGGCATCGCGAGCGAGCTCGATCGCGCATTACGCATTTATGGTGCAGAGCGCTGGTCGGCCGGTCGGCCAGTCCGCCGCGGCGGCCATTCCCGGCCCTGACTCGGTCGCGACGCGCCCAGGGCGACCGCTTTAGCGTCGGCCGTCATCTGGTCCGGAGAACACATGTGGTGCGGAACTATGCATTGTGCCCAGCTATGCATTTTTGGTGTGATGTTCATCGACATCCTATGTTTAGAACTCGGTACGTGACGCCTGCAACAGCTTTGTGTGGGATGTCGATTTGAGCTGCAGCAAGGATCTCGAATATATTTATCTCGAAAGCAGCAAGGATGGATTTGGGTTCCCAAACGGAGACGTTTCGGCATAACGTATTTATTTTTAAATTAGCAAACCATCTGAACGAACAAACTACAGAATTTGCTCTTTATTGTTGTGCGCCTAATAAGCGTTTCTAAATAGCAGTGGCGGATATAACGCGGCCAACTTAGGGTGACATATACTGTACATTTACACCCCCAGCAGAAATCCTGGAAGCACACGGCCAAACTGACCGCCAACTATAAAAACAAATGTGCAAAGATGAAATATCTTCAACGGTCTAGTTCGACACAAACACTGGGGGGTGGAGGAGGAGGCGGTGCAAACATTGGTTCAAAATGAGCCAATGCCTGGGGCTATTAGCTCGCAGTGTGATATTAGTTAGATATCAGTAGCTGCTCCTGCCGACAATCTCCCAGGCCACCTCGGCCACTCGCTGGCTATAAACATCGCGACATTCTTGGCAAATCAGTGTGTCAATCGCTGTTGACAGCGGCGCCAGTCGACAGCCGTGTCGACGGTTGCCGGTCGGCGTCGACAGCTCGTCGACAGTTCGCCGACAGCTCGCCGACAGCTCGCCGACATCTCGCCGACAGCTCGCCGACACGCGACGTTATCAGCCTGTCGTATCGGCTCCGGTGTCAGCCGAGATGGAGGCGTGGTGACCCGCCGGCAGCCCGTCCGGCTGTTCAACTGTTCGTGGTGACCCGTCGGCAGCCCGTCCGGCTGTTTAACTGTTCGTGGTGACCCGCCGGCAGCCCGTCCGGCTGTTCAACTGTTCGTGGTGACCCGTCGGCAGCCCGTCCGGCTGTTCAACTGTTCGTGGTGACCCGCCGGCAGCCCGTCCGGCTGTTCAACTGTTCGTGGTGACCCGCCGGCAGCCCGTCCGGCTGTTCAACTGTTCGTGGTGACCCGCCGGCAGCCCGTCCGGCTGTTCAACTGTTCGCCTCCCGGGAGCGCTAGTCATCCAACCGTGTTCGGCGCGTGCGGAAACGCAGAGTGGTTTCGCGGCGTGGAAACATTGCGGCTCGGTGGCGTGCTAAGTGTTTACTGGCGAACGCGTTCCCGGGCGTGTCGGCCTCTTGTATTGATATCTTGAATCTTTGCTCGTATATTTCAACGGGCGTGAAAAAACAAGCCGCCGCAGTCAAGCTGAGAGAATAACGAGCACGACGAAGTTGTGACATAAAGTTCCGTCGACCGTTCATATTTACCAGTCAACAAACCTTTTTAAGTTCCCTGTATATATATCTGATCCAAAACATACATCCCAAAGTGGAAAACAACTGTGTTAGACTATGAAAAGTACAATGCAGCGAGGGCGCAGCCAGGACCTTTTAAGGGAGGAGGCCTGCCGAAAACAAATGGATATCGTACCAAGACCGCTTTGCTTTCGGCGCGCCCCGAACGGCGCGCGTTTTTCGTTGCTGTGGTGCAAACCCCGGCTGTGCCTCTGAATACTGCACCGCAACACGGAATACCGCCCAACAAACTGTAAGCTCTGTCATCAGCCGCTAGATGGCAGCACGATCCAGTCGATGGGAGTAGGCTGTACCGCCTACCGATCCCAATTCCAACATTGACGGGGCGAAACTGGGGAGGGGGGGGGGGGGCTGCAGCGATCAGTCCCTTTCGATCTTCAATTCAATACAAATAGGGGATCCCTTGAGTAGGACTTTCGGTCCCAGTCAAGTGTGATCTCCAATTTAAAATGCACTACTGCCCAAGGCATGCTATCAAAACAATGTTTGATTTGTCGCAAAGATAAGCAACGAGCCTTGTAAAATGCTGTCAATTAATACACAGAAATGGTGGAGAGCTTGTTGGGAACGCGTGGCTAAATGTTCTGCCAGCAGGCCCCCAGAAGGGCCACTAGGCTCGAAAGTTATTTGTTCCGGAAGCATCCGTCGGGCAGAATTTACGAACAAACATAGCAGGCCAGCCCGCAAATATGGAGCTCGGTCAGCGACAATAAATTTTGCAAACTCGCAGACAACTGGGAACATTTTCCGGCTGCGGAGAGATTACGCAACGTGGACGTTCGCCGGGCACCGGAGGAGCACAACGTCCAAACGACACAAATTAAACACGGCCGCCGCTCACACGGGCCCCCCACATCGTCAGTCATCCGCTGAGGGGAACGAGGTATGATAAATGACCTGGTCCGACTGGCGGCTACAAATTACCGTCAATGCGTCACACTAGACCGCGCACCCTCGAGGTGAGTCTCAGCTAAGGTCTCAGCCAAGTCGGGGAGGCTGCCCGACTTGACATAATCGCATGCAGTCTGACAACCACCACCACCACCACCACCACCACCGAACCGGCCTGATCTGTGTGACCGGCGTCTGGCCGAGTTCCGCCCCGACCACACCGCCCACCAGAGGCGGCCGAGTCAGCGCCGTCGTCTGCTGACCGTCTCGCCGACCGACCGTCGGCCGCCAACGCCGCGCGGAAGCATACATCTCTCCAGACAGACCGGCACGACGTACCGCCCTGTTTGGAGGAGGCCGGCGCGCTTGCGGCTGTCGGGAAACTCGACGACACACATACATAATTTGTCCCCGCTCTCAAACAAAAACACGGCCGCCGGCGCAGGGTCGCGCTAAGCTCCTCCGCTCAGTCCGGTCACGTTTCGCTATCCCCACACCCCGCGCACCCCACTCGGCCCCAGTCTCAAACTTTTGGCGGGCCCGGCCGGTAGCGGAGACCGTCGACTTTGGCCCCGTCCGGCAGCCGAATCCAGGCCACTGAGGAGAACAGAGCGCCTGACGCACCGCAGAACAAAAAAGAAGAGCCACACGTCCGACCATCTCGCCAGAGTTGCGCCGCGTCCGAGGGGGAGACGTGATATACGATCCCCGACCGCCGCTATAAATTAATTCAGCAAGCAGTACTGTCGCGAAAAAAAAACAATCTAGCCTGCATTATTCATTGAGGTGCGCACCTTGATTCGGGCCGGCCACGACGGTCGGCTCCGCTGCGACCATCCATCTCTAAATGACGTTGTTTACAGTGTCGAGCGTGCGGCGTGGTTCGGCGCGGTCGGCGCGGTGGCCCAACACGCCGTACATCCGATTGAGACGAGCCAGGGCGGGGTCTCAGACACCGACACCCCCCTCCCGCTCCTGTATCGGAGACGGATGGCGGCGATATTGTCTGGGGACGCGTGCGCGCCAGGCCGTCCAAAGACTAACGACGGCGCGCTGTGCAGGTGCGGGGAGCGGGGAGCGGGGAGCGGGGAGCGGGGCGGGAGCGGGAGCGGGAGCGGGAGCGGGAGCGGGAGCGGGAGCGGGAGCGGGGAGCGGGGAGCGGGGAGCGGGAGCGGGGGCGGGGAGCGGGGGCGGGGAGCCGTGCGGTGCTGGCAGAACGATGGTCGGGAGCTGGCAGCAGGCATCAGCAAGACGTCTCTCGTGATGGTGGCAGACAGAGGTCAGGAGCACGTGTCGCAACGGTGATGGGCGATGAGGATCAAGGGAACGTGTGGTGACGGAAGTAGGCGATGGGGATCAAGTGGACGCGTGGCGATGGTGGCAGTGTTGTAGCGGGGAGCGATGGACGGCATGTGACGGGCGGATATCGGCCGCATGGCGACAGGCACCAGTGACCGTCAGAATGGCAGTCCAGCACGCATCATCAGGCAGCCTGGTGTGGGTGCGGTGCACCGACCATAATCACGAGCAAGAAAATCGAGAACAATTAGCAGGGTAGCGAAACACCACGAGCAATGCAGCGACTGCGATTCTAGCAGACACCGCTGGAATTGGTATGCAGCGACATTTAGCATCGACGACATGCAAACTGAGAGCGGGGTGCGGGGAGTGGGGGCAGGGAATAAGCGGGGTACGAGATGGAGAGCGGGATGACGCCATCTGGCGCGGCAGTGGGGAGCGGGGGTACAGGATGGGGAGCGGGGGTGCGGGATGGGGAGCGGGGGTACGGGATGGAGAGCGGGGGTACGGGATGGGGAGCGGGACGACGTCATCCGGCTCGCCAATGGAGCGGCCCCACTGAATACTGGACAACGCCACGGGATCAGACCGCTTTCCTGGACCACCGACTTCAGACTCCGGACCAAACTAAACCACCACACCAGGCCGCCCCACCAGACCAGACCAGGCCGCCCCACCAGACCAGACCAGGCCGCCCCACCAGACCAGACCAGGCCGCCCCACCAGACCAGACCAGGCCGGCCCACCAGACCAGACCAGGCCGCCCCACCAGACCAGACCGGGCCGTCCCACCAGACCAGACCGGGCCGCCCCACCAGACCAGACAAGGCCGTCCCACCAGACCAGACCAGGCCGTCCCACCAGACCAGACCGGGCCGCCCCACCAGACCAGACCAGGCCGCCCAGTGCCGCAGTGGGACACCGGCATACAGTCCAGACGCGTACCCGGGAGCTGATTAAACGCGGCCCGGCTTGGCGCGGCGGCCCCACTGCGCCATAATTGAATAATCGCGCCGGCCGTCCGACAGTACAATGCAGGGTGACAAACAGTGCGTCTTAATTGCGTCGCCACCGGCGCGCCGTGTGCGCCATTGCGACCTTTTTGCGACGCACGCGGCGGCGTTTGCGGCGCGGCAGTTTGTTCGTTCCGCTCATATGCGCTACGTTCGCGTGCGGTATTTGTCTTCGCAATTGAAGCTGTCACTGATAAAACGTGGTGTTGTTACTCCCCCCTGCTTGCTCGTTGCGCTAGCATCAAGATTCTTTGAGAATATGATGTGTATCCCGAGATATTTCCGCGGTGGCTCATTGGAGTTGTTTGTGGCAGATCATGTGGCTTGTTTATTGTCTTTACCGCCGCTCTCTAATCTGTCTCAACATCCCCAGTGTAATTTTGTGTCCAGCAAAATCAATGTTCAACTAAAATTGGGGAAAATGAACTGCTATTGTACACGTAGTCATCCTTTAGCCATCCTCCTATAGCCATCCTTTAGAATTCATATTTCGTGTTCACTTTACTCTAAAAAAAACATCCCATTTCCTCCCCTTCCATTTCACTCGACGTTTTTATCTGTCGTATTTCCCAGTGCAGGGTGGCCTCCCTGCATCCCCTGGGGTTGGTATACGATTGGAATGGCTATGGATGAGCAGCATTGGATCTCCAATGTGCTCGCGCCTGCCAATTGAAAGAGCGAGCACATCTCCACGAATGTCACCGTGGCGGCTAAACACGGCGCTTAAAATTCACCTTCATTTCATCGCGCGCATTATTTTCAGCAAACACACGACCACTGTCCATGGTTCATGCATGTATCACTTCTTCACAGATGCGAGTCTGCAACCAAAAAGTAGACATGGATGGGCTTACTAAATATCGAACGGGTGCTCCTGTCGCAGCACCAATGCCTGGTTACATCATATCTCCGCTGCATGCAGTTCGAGGTAGTAGGTGTGGACACCACTGCTGCTTTTGGAAGGACACAAACAAGTTGTTGTGGTGGGCAAGCTGAGTATCGTGGTGCGCCAGCGCGGAGGTCTGCTGCGCTCACAATGAGCGACAGACATGATCGAAATCTGAACTGACCGGGTCTGCACCGAACAGACATGAACTGCACATCCCAGCATGCTGACGACAGCACCATTTCGTACCCAAATTATCCCTTGGCCGTGGATAGCCTTGTCGAGCAAAAGGATTGGTCAGCTCTGAGAGACATGATATTGTTACTCTGTTTGAACCCTTATCGGCGGATATCATCGTGGCTACATTTCTGGGTGATATTTCACCCAAGTCAATAGCTGTGCTGAAGTCCATCTTCGGCACACATCGATGCTGATCCATCGCAGGCTTAGCCAGGGCATCATCTTTCACTTCAGCGATAGACGTGATATCCACCAAAATTATAAATTAGTGGTGTTTAATCTATGCTGGCCTTCACCGTTGCCGGCCAACTTGCTCTTCGTATGGACCACATCCCTCACGCAATGGCAAATCGCTGTCATCACAAACTCTGCCACACGAGACGCATGGTCGACTTCAGCAGGTTTGGATGTGTGCTTTGTAATCCTGGAGGTGGAGAGGAAACTTGTTGGGTAATCGAATAAGAAGAGTACATTTTTCTTGAAACTTGTGACATCAGAGTCTTGGTTTGCACTTTCCAGCGAATCTTGAACACTGTCACAGAGCTGTGATTGTCAGACGGCACTATTCAAACTCGAAATGAGAAAATAAGAGGATCATTTTCTGGAGAGCATAACGTTCCGGATGACAAAATCCGGAAAGTCTAATTTTTTATAACCCAGCTTGCAGTCGAACTATCAGTAGCAATAGTCGACACCAACAATAAATCCTACACACTCTGCTGTCTTGGATCACCCACGTCCTCGGCCATTGCCCAATTCATCAGTCCCGAGTCCCGTCCCTTCACTCCCCTGCCGCCGATTACCACCGCTGCAGCCGAAGGAACGCCGGCTCTTCCACCCCCACTCGTCGACGCGCCTCCAAGACACACTGGCGTGTCGGCGCCTGCTGCCTCTAGTGGTCTTGTGCGGGCTGTCGGTGCGTGTCTCGGCACACCCGGCCCGCCCCCGCCCCCGCCCCCGCCCCCGCCATTGGTGCCGGGACTGTCGCCGCGCCAGTCCGACTAATTACAGCCACTGCAGCGCCCGGCTTCGACAGGAATTACACTGACCAACTTAGAAACAATTTCCAGCTCAAAGGATCGCAGTGACGACCATCGTAATGAAATTTGGCCGTCGCCCGGTGGCATTGCTGTCTACGCGTTGGCGTCGGCACCGGCCCTTCGGCCATCGCACGCGCCGAGCCGCCCCCCCCCCCCCCCCCCAACCAGTGCAACGGCTGGGTAGAGTGGCTCAGGTGGTTCCGGCGCAAACCGGATAGTTCTGAGCGCACCTCGGACACGATTGGGTCCTTTTCCGGAGCTCTGGGCGTGTTCCCAGTCGGATGGAAACGTACGCAGTTCCTCAGGCGGGTTTCGGGGTTTCGGGCTGAACTTAAGTCTCCCGGTGAGCTCCCGAGTGTTTCTCCGTGTTCTGGGAGCGTCTCCCCAGTCGATGGAAACGTACGTAGTTTCTCAGGCGGGTCCCGGACCGGATTTAAGCCTCCCGGTGAGCTCCCGAGTGTTTCTCCGTGTTCTGGGAGCGTCTCCGGCGCCGTCACGTCAGCCACGGTCCAGCCAGTTTGTCTCCGGTCGGACCGGGTCGGCACCGATTGGACTGTCGCCCGCCGGTCAACTGCAGACGCCGAGAAAATGCTGCCCATCAGCTAACTTGCACAACGGATGTCTGCCGGCTTCTTGGAACAGATGACCACACTTCGTGAGGTTATAGCATCGCACCGAAAATAAATCGCACTCGAAGAACCACACACTGAAAGAGAATACACCAGGCGACCGGGAGGCACGAGAACTCACCTGGTGACAGCATGAGGTGTCCGGGAGGCACGATAACTCACCTGGTGACAGTACCAGGTGGCCGGGAGGCAGGAGAACTCACCTGGTGACAGTATGAGGTCCTCCAGGCAGCAGGCCAGATGACCCAGCAGGGCGGCCGCCAGCAGAGAGCACACTCCGGCGGGCCGCATGACTCAGGGTCTGCCGAGAAAACGTGCGTCATTCTTCTGCCCAGTTCCGTCGGTCTGTACAGGGCAGAAACGGCACCGCTCCGCCACGGCCCGTCACACATGACGTCAGATCTCGAACAGATGACATCCCGACATGGGTACGACACCGGCACACGATGGCAACGTCGTACGTCCCACCATCGCACAGAACGTTACGATGTCCCGAACGTCGTATGAGAGATACGAACGTCGTACGTTAGGTCGCACCATTCGACGGAAAGAAGTTTGCCTCATTGCTGGCAAAATGACACCGCGCGTAGCCGCCCTCCCAGCGGCGGCAATACGGATGGGGATTCCTCTACGGCCGTGCCGAACTGTGACCATCAAGCTCCGAGCCCGTCCAGATACCGCCAAACAGAACATGACTGCCACATTCGCTTGAGCTGTGCGACGCGACATTTCAGCCCCGATATAAGTCCGAACGGCGCGCCTGCAGCAGCCGTTATCTTTATCTGCGGCGTTTAACTTTATCTGCGACGTTTATCTTTATCCGCCAGCGTTTGGCTGAAGTCGCGGCGGCTCCGTATCGGAGACGACGACGCGTCTCACTGTCACCGGAACCGGTCGCCCTCTCTCAGTATCTCGCGATACTGCGAGACGGCACCGCCAGCGGCATCCTCGTCACTGAGACGAAAAACGGCGCATAACGCGCCGCCCGCCGCCGATAGGACCGTTCGGCGGTGCTGGGGAGCGGCGGTGGCCGCCCGCGCGCGAGCATGACTTCCCGGCGTCGCGCCGTTATCGGTGTCGGTGCCGACGGGCCATGACGACGCCGACGCTCGACACGTGACACGACAGGCCGCGGGGCTGCCGTTGGCGCCGGGCCGGCCGTCACGGCACGGTCACGTGGCCGGGATCGTGACGTGACGACCGTGCCGTGCCAATCTCCCGCCCGAGGGATCAGCAGCCTTTGGAGGCCCAGAACATCGCCGACTGTATTTTTATCACTGCTGACAACTGAGCGAAAACCAGGACAGAGCTAAAATAAAACGGTGTCTTCATTGCATGTTAGCATTCACGGCCAGGTCCATTGTTCACGTGTGAGATGCCGTGCTGGATTAATAATGATAACCCTCAAACAAAAACGAAACACAACTAAACACCCCACTGCATTACTCTGCGAAGAAAAGCGAACTGCACATTCGACACAGACTGCGCTTTGCACTTGCAATTCCGAACGTCACTACGTCACGTTTCAAACACGACCGTCGGCCGCCGGATAATTCGGGCCGCATCAGTCGTGGGAGCGACGCAGCTCCTGTGCTGAGATCAGCTTAGACAGAGCACACCGCAGCTAATGGCGAAGCGGCGTAGTTCCTCTGGTCAAGTCGGTTCAGACTGAGTGCGTCGGAGCTAATCGGCCAGCGGCGCAGCTACGGTACGGCTCAGCTCCTCTGTCCAGATCAGGTCGGACGAAGGATGCAAGAGCTACTGAGACAACGACACAGTTCCCTGACCGGATCAGGTCAGGTCAGGTCAGACGATCTGCACTGAAGTTAATGGAGCAGCGGCGTAGCTCCACTGCATTGTATACACAGGCACTACAGGCACTCTGACCTGATCTGGCCAGTGTACTGACCAGATCAGGTCAGACGGAGTGCCCCACAGCTAATGGGGGAGTGGAACGGGTGACAGCTCATCAGGTCAGGTCAGACAGTGCCGCACAGCAAATGGAGGAGTGGAGCGTGGTGGCGGCTCATCAGGTCAGGTCAGACGGAGTGGCCCACAGTTAATGAGGGAGCAGGAGCGAGGTGGCGGCTCATCAGGTCACTGGAGACCGAGCCGCCCCGGCCACGTCAATACCGAGTCGGCGCTTCACACTGGCGACCAGCGCGGCGGGGCTCACACCAGCACCAGCACCAGCACCAGCGCCAGCGCCAGCGCCAGCGCCAGCGCCAGCGCCAGCACCAGCACCAGCACCAGCATCAGCGAGGCGCCAGACTCCATCGGCACAACACACCACAGCGCGCCGGATGTCTCCCCACACCGCATCACGCCTGGACGTGCGCACCGTGCAACCGAACCATATCGTGCGTATCGACGCGCATCCGAACATACGCAAACGAAATCGGCAACGTCTTGATGAGAGGATCCAGTGGGAGGTCAGTTGTGTCAGTGTCAGTGTCAGTGTCAGAGCTTGAGGTCAGTTGTGCGGCGTGGGGTCGTGTGCTAGGCACAGGCACAGAACCGCAGGAGTCAACAGAAAGCCAAGTGAGACAAATGGTCGGATGTGTTGTCCTGCCCCCCCCTCCAAGGACAGCATCAAACAACGATGGCACTCTTGGACACCAAACAGACTGGCCGGCGGACAGAATTCCGTTGAGCTACACACAAGCAGCTTCACACCTGGAAACCAGAGTTGGCTAAATCCAGACAAAACTAGTTGTATCCAGATCAGGATATTAATCGGGTTTAACCGGCTACAGTCGGACAAAACCGGACACACTTGAATCACGGTAATTTTAGTATTATAGGTTTTTGTGCATAAACCTATATTTGTGCATTTTTTGTGTTTTTTGTCCAGTGCACGCGCACTGGAGGGGGGGGGGCGAAATCCGCCCACCCCTCCGGTTTTTCGTAAATAACTGCAGATTTTACCGGTCGATATACGCGATTTTCGCGTACCTGCTTAGAAATGACCGGCGCATCGTTTAAAGCAAGAAAAATGGAAATCGGCCGAAAATTTAGTTAGTTTAGTTAGCCGAAAAAAGTTAGGGGCCGCTAAAGTAAAAAAGAATTCTAGCGCCAGACCACAAAAATCGGCGCTGATGCGCTTCCCGTATATTCGCAAAAGGAAAGTGTTCTTGGCAACACTAGCGACTTGTTTGACGTATATTGATATGCTATATAGTTTCAAGATCATGTTAGGTCACCGAGGTCAAGTCAGGTCAAGTTCATGACAGGTTAATGGAACCAAACTTGATCAACTGGAATGTTGTCATAAATGCACTACTGTTTGTCATTTGTGCTGTTTGTCATTGCGTTTCCATACTTTATTCATGTACTTCACTCCTTTCTTCACGAAGCCGATTGCTCCGAGCTGCCCGACGGAGCAGTCGGGCGGGCGGCCCGGTTTCGGTAACTGGAACAGGTAACTGACCTGATAAAGTGGTGCTATATAGGTGACCTGAGGTCAACTGTTGGGTCCAGCATCTGCATTGCATGATTAGTAATGTCCAAAACATCATTGATGCCTATTTTGGAGCATTTAAATACAATCACAGCGATCCATAACGATGACAAGCCAAGCCACGCAATACCAGAAAATTTTGCAAATCTGACCTCATTTGACCTTGCAGATATTGACCAAAGGTCATGAAATTTGCACACAATAGAGTTCACTACCGTACCCATCCACCCTGCGAATTTCGTTCCTCTAGCTTCACTAGGAGCCGAGATCTTAGGGGGGCGGAATCCGCCCCCTCCAGTGCGCGTAATTTGCAGAGGCCCTCCAGGGCGCGTGTTAAGTACATAAGAAACAACAACTTGCACGCTGATCACAATAAAATTACCTACCTAGGCATCGAATAGTTCGGCTCTCATATAATTAGTGGAGAGTATGAATGACGCAAAAGATTTCCCTCCTGTAGCGTCAAAAATGATGTTCAATAAGTACAACAATCAGATCACATCATATTCATTTAATTGCGAACATAGAGCACTTAGTGAATCAGATTCGATTCCCCTGTTGGCCGCCAGCCAAACGCGCGGGGATACCACGTCGATCATGTTTCGGATCTATTTTCCGGATCACTTTGTGGATTCTTCTCTCTTCTCCTCCATGATATACTTGTTTGATATCACCTAAAGGTTCTTAATAGGCCGCATTTGTTGGGGGGGGGGGGCACAGATTGTATTCATGTCACGCACTACTGCAGACACGCTCGCCTCCTCCACCAGTTCCAGTGTTTCTCTGGTGTACTGGGCGCTGGCTGGGTCTGGCTGGGTCTGGCTGGGTATGGCTGGGTCTGGCTGGGTCTGGCTGGGTCTGGTTGGGTCTGGCTGGGTCTGGCCAGAACTGCACGTTGCGATCTGAGCACTGTTCCCCGATACACGGAAACATAATATTCTCCAGGCACTTCTTACGGTATACTTCGCCGCTCAAATCACTCTAACCGGGTAGGATTACCGGCTGAGCTAACCCCCTTGGGCTCATAACAAGCCCGGCGAGAAGTTTGCGTGGGAACTTGCTTTCTGGCCGGAACTTGATATGAGAAGCGACGTCTCCATCAGCTGAAGAGTATCAGCCGGGGTTGGAAAGCATTTGGCTGTCGGTGTACGTGAAGTAGGACCATCAGCACCTTCACGTTGACGCTGCTCTTCATTAGCCGCGCGACAGCCGGCCCTGTCTAGTTGTCTTGGTATTGCCTGGACCTATGTCACCTGCGGTGATAATGTTCTCTTCCGGTATGTCATATCTACCTCTTGTGGGATTATCCGAACCTATGATTGCGAGATCCCACATAGTACAGCAAGAAGCCGCTGGGAGATATCGATCTGTTTGTGGCCGCAAGTACCAACTACCCGCGAACACGAGGAAACTTTCGCTTCGCTGTTATTTCTCAGTCAGTGCGATATACATTACCACGGATCTGCATTCTGGTGAGAATCCCGTAAACACAAGAGCTCGATCTGCCGTGAGGCTGGAAACGCTGCACAGTGGCTGTGTGGCTGCCTTGTTATAGGTAGAATTTGTGAAACAAAATCCGCTACCATGTCCCGGAATGTTTGCTTCTTCAATGCGGTCATGATCACCACGAATGATCGTAGACCCTTCTCTGTCTAAATGCTTAAAACATATACGAGCTTTCATATGCCGATTTATCACTTTTTAATTCAAGAATTAGTTCGCATTCATGGTCACAGGCGAGCAGATGTATGGTACTAAAGCCGTGCTGATCAACGCTTTGAATGCTGGCATGATGGTGCAGATGAAAACAAATAAAACAATTCGTTTATCGTTTATATTTCAATGTAACATGTCCATGTAGATATATATATATATATATATATATATATATATATATATATATATATATATATATATATGTATACATATATATGTATATATATATATATATATATATATATATATATATATATATATATATATATATATATATATATATATATATATATATATATATATATACAGATATATGTATGTATGTATATATATATGTATATATATTTATATATATATATATATATATATATATAGATATATGTATGTATGCATATATATATGTATATATATATATATATATATATATATATATATATATATATATTATATATATATATATAGATATATGTATGTATGTATATATATATGTATATATATTTATATATATATATATATATATATATATAGATATATGTATGTATGTATATATGTATGTATATATATTTTCATATATATATATATATATATATATATATATATATATATATATATCGGCACGATATGAACAATTCCAACGTCCTGAAGTCGATCTTCATTTCATTTTCCAGCAAAGAGCACGAGCTGTGTCTTCTCCCAAAGCTAATGGGCTTCTGTGGATCCAACCTAAGTTGAACCGATCAAAACATCAAATGCAATTATGCATGGCTGCTGGTTGAGCATGCGTGCAGTGTCGGACGTCCACACGGCATTAGCACACAAATCGACGTTTCTTTTGCGCTACTGATCCGAAGAAACTGAATGAATCTATCTGTCTCTGGCTCTCCAAAAGGCCGTCCAACATCGGTTGGCGGCCGTCCGACATGTCGGCTGTTGTGGCCGGGCGCCCCCTGGGTCCGGCCGGCACCGCATGACCAAGGCAGCCGCACGCACGCGTCACACGCACAATGCGCCGTCCGTCGGCGCCGGCCGGTCGGGCCGACTCTGCCGCCTCAGGAACACCGCATCGGCTCAATACTTCCGGCGGCTGCAGGTGCGTCATTAGCGCACACCAGACGGCGCACGTGCGTCGCACGGCGGCGGTAAATCGGCTCGTCGGTGCGGGCAGCCGATGCCGGCCGAGTGGAGTGGGGCAGAGTGGACCGACGCGGCCGGCGTGGGCAGAGTGGAGTGGGGCAGAGTGGACCGACGCGGCCGGCGCCGGTATCGGCACCGTCACGAGGTCAGCTGCCCACTGGCGCCCACCTGCTGAATTGATCACGCCGAGTCGGCCTCCTAAATCTGTGAAATATTTGGCATATGGCAACGAGTGGCTGTCGGCTAATAGAACAGCTCGAGGCCCGCCGCCAGCAAGATTAAGCACTGGAGCAGACATTAATTACGCGTAGCAAAATTAGCACGCCTCTGGGTAGAACAGAGTCTACACATACGGGGCCTGAAGGTCAACCGTCTGCTTCTCCGCAGCTGTCCGCCGATGTAATAAAGCATCTGCTATTTTCCAGCCGCCAGACACAGTAACCGGGTCAGTCTGGCCAGCCGACTGGCGGTGCCCGCCCGGTCACCACGCGCCAGTTAGCTCCGCAGTGAGCCGTACTGTCCCAACACCGCCACGGGCGGGCCGGCGGGCGGGCGGGCACCGCCGACCGCCGGCGCTGCTGGCGGCCCAGCTGCCGGGCAGCCGCCAATACACCGACGTGGCGCGACGTCCCATCTTGCGCAGCGATCGTCGACGTGTTTCCACACACCCGCCTTGTCCTGCTCTGCGCTCAGAGGAGGCAGACGCGCCGCGTTGAGCGTCGCGGCGCGGCTCCGGCCGTTCATCTCTCCGCTGATTACCTCCCCGGCGACCCGCCCTCTCACTGCGCGCCGACGATAACTCGGCCATCTATAGAAACGGCGTGAAATACTGTCTCAGATTGGACTGATTTGGCCACAAAAGGTTGTTTTTGTCGCGACCGAGATTTTCGGCCCGAACGGCGGCGCGATTTTGCAGGCCAACTCGCACGCGCTGTTTTTCCACGGCGAAATAACAACAGCGAAAGCCTCTTAGAAGGCTGGTCAACATGGGATATTTCACTAGGTGCCGCCGCGCGGCCAATAAGCAGCGCGCGGCCAGTCTCGGCGCCAAGTGACCGGTCGACGCGCGCCGTGGTGGCCGCGCCGTGGTGGCCGCGCCGTGGTGGCCGCGCCGTGGTGGCCGCGCCAGCTCGGCCGCAGACTCAGCTGTCGGACGAGCGGATTCGCACGCTTCCGGCATCCGGCCATCTCGCGCCCGGCGAGCTAAACACACCATGCATAATGCAGGCCGCCGGAGCGTACCGACGGCGCTGCCACTGGTGAGCATAGGCTCGGCATCGCGCCATATGGACGTGCGCTAAGTAAATACACAGCCGGCCGGTGATCCCATGCTTGGAGGAGCGCTGGCATTCACAGCGTTCGGTACAGCTGGCCTGTGGTTTCATGTACGGAGGAGCGCAGGCGTTCACAGCATTCGGCACAGCTGGCCTGTGATCCCACGCGCCAAAGAGCGCCGGCCGACATTCATACAGCGTTCGACCGCCTCCGTTCCTCCTCAGAGCCTCCGCCAGCCGGCCGGCCGGCCGCGTCTCGCCAGGTCAAGGTCACCAGTGAGGTGCGACGGTCGAGCCGGTCAACGAGGTCGTCATTGGTCGTCAGCGCGCGCGGACCAGCTGCGGTCCGCCACACATGTCAGCCGGTCCGTCGGATAAACACATCGCAGTCATGAGCCGTGACCAGAGCCCGGGATGATGACGTCACCAACTCATTCACACGCTACTGCAGCCGAGAGACGAACAACCAGCTGCCTTTGAACGTGGTCGTTTCCTATTTCGAGAAGGCTGCATACTTAAGTATCTGAAGTGCTAGCATGGGAGACATTTTGCGAAGACGTTGAATCCAGCCAATGCCGGCAGGCTGATCGGCAGCCAATGCCGGCAGGCTGATCCAGCCAATGCCGGCAGGCTGATCGGCGTGAGATTCCGATAACGACCACGAACACATGCTGCTACCTGCCCTGAATACCGCCATGTATCTTGAGTGCTCTCCAACGGCGCCATCATTTGTTCCAGCATAGCTCGATTGACTTTGCGTTGCGAACTGCAACGTCATGGTCAGTCATTAAAATGGCCTTGCTCCGACCGACTACTGCAGTGTTCGATTATAATCTGCCGTCACATACCGGGTGGCCTCGCTCCAATCGCCTGCTGCAGTGTTAGATAATCTGCCGTCACATACCGGGTGGCCTCGCTCCAATCGCCTGCTGCAGTGTTAGATAATCTGCCGTCACATACCGGGTGGCCTCGCTCCAATCGCCTGCTGCAGTGTTAGATAATCTGCCGTCACATACCCGGTGGCCTTGCTCCAACCAACCACTGCAGTGTTAGATAATCTGCCGTCACATACCCGGTGAACGACATAGCACACACAAATGGGGAGGTAGCTATATGATCAACGTGGTCGACGCGCCCTAAAGCCCAAATAACTAACTAACAAATGGGGAGGTAGGCACGAAGTTCACAAGCATTTCATGATGAATGCAGTGCTGACGTATTCATTTCGCCAATTCATGAAGGGAACAATGCAGGGCAAAAACAAGAGATGCGCATACATTGAAAACCTTCGCAGCCTCTTTTTTAGTAAGGATGTTTGATTCAATCAACCAGCGATATATTTCATATAATTTACAATAACTAACTAATCTGCTTATTCCGCCTCTCACGAGGAAAAAGAATCGTTGGGCCATTTTTAACGTATCTCACGCAGATGTCATGCGGGCACGTGCTGCCTGTGCGGTCCGCCAAATAATCAAACACGCCAGTCGTCTTCCTGTGACTGGCGGAGCAAAGCATATCAAATCATTGAATATGCAAGCGCGCTGGCTGTCAGGACAACTGACGCGAACAGGCCGTTCCGAGGCCATTGTGCTGATGTTATCACTGCGAACTACCCGACGCTGCCATGGAGTATGGACGCGCACATGGATGTCGGGACAGCTGACGCGGACAGGCGGTTCCGGGGCCACTGCTGATGTTATCACCACAAACTACCCGACGCTGCCATGGAGTATGGACGCGCACATGGACGTCGGGACAGCTGACGCGGACAGGCGGTTCCGGGGCCACTGCTGATGTTATCACTGCGAACTACGTGACTCTGTCATGCGCGCCGAGTCGGTGTTCGACTGGTGATCGGTGTGGGGTGTCAAGGACACTGGAGGTGGCCGGCCGGACAGCTCACCACTCCGGCCACGCCTCGCTCCCGCTCTGGCACTGCCTCCAGCCCAGTCTGCAGCGGTGCCGGCTGCCGCGTTTGTCTCCTCTCTGTCCTCGCTTCGGCTTTAGCTCCAGCTTCTGCTCTGGCTCCGGTGCATGCTCCTGCTGCAGTTCCGGCTTCTGCTCTTGTTCCGCCAAGGCTTCTGTTCCTGATGCAGCCCCGGCTCCGACTCCGACCACAGCTCCGGCTCCCGCTCAAACTCCGATCCCAGCTCCGGCTCCGGCTCCGGCTCCGGCTCCGACCCCGACACAAGCTCCGGCTCCCGCCACCATCCTCCAGACCGCCGACGCGCGGCGAGCGAGTGCTCTGTCCACGCTCGCTCTCTCCCCCTCTCTCCCACCGACGCCAATCGCCCGCTTGATGGACCTGTTTCCGGGACACCGAAAACGGTCCGAGGCGATTTCCGGAGTGGCCACCCCCGGAAGCGGGCCGATTTCGGTGCGATGTCGGAGCCATCTCGGCGCTATGGTGACAATCGATGAGTGGCGCTGTCTCACTGGCGCCCTACGCCGTACTCTCGGCATGGCTCATGCAGTTCCTCTTAGCCACCATCAACATCGCGTTGCCGCCTTATACTGGGTGGTCAGGCTGGCGATAAAGACGGTGTGGAAACAAGCAAAAATCGATTCATCGAAAGATCCAATACACAAAGACAAACATCACGATGAGAATATGTGAGGATGACGACTGAAATTTGAGCACCTTCTTGAATGGTTTGCTAAGAGCCGACAAACGCCTGCAATTAGTTTCACGGCCACATTTCAGCTTGGAGCTTTGAACAGTCTCGTTCATGGTCTGGCTGAATATGGTCAGCAATTTGACCATGCCCGGCCAGTCGAGTCAGTTGGTGCCGCAGCAGTACCAAATGACCGGAGCACATTCGCACCTTTCTCAAATGCACGTCGCAATGCGCACAACACGGTCCACGCAGTCAGCTCGCTTCAAAACCGAAGCATCGCAAATCGCAAGTGCATGTGGCCAACAGGCAGAGTTAAAATAATGGTTTTTCACTAGGTGTGAGATGTTGAAGCGAGTAAAGTAGGAAAAATTTGCAAATTCGGAAAAATGGCGAAATTCTCCATGAAAATGCTGTCGCTTAAAATACATTTCACGTCCTTGAAGCTCAGTTTTGAGCAGTGTTGGAAATATGGTCCTTTTTTGGAACTTTTGTCATCCAAAGAATTATACACTCCCAAAAAAAATCCACTCCTAACATTACATGATATATCGTGAAGAGCCTTGCTTAAACAGCAATCTCAACCAGCTGTCATAATCCAATAGTATTATTGGATTGTGATGAAGCAGAGGATGCAGCATGCTTCAAGGGCCTATAACATATGGTAATCAATGGCTGATAATGAAAAACCCTTCTAGTTTTGGTGCTCTTCATCTTGTCCAGCCACAAGATGAAGTCCTTGCCACAGCAACTTGGCAACATCATTGAGGATAATGCACATTTGTTATTTCAGGAGACCTGCAGCAACATTCCAAGAGGATGCAGAAGTGGAACAGAAAATTAGATGCAAGCAAGACTAGACGAGTGCCAGCTTGCTAGCATGTGCAACAGATGACAGCAGATGCTTAAGGATCACTCTACAATCTGCATACAACATTAATACCAATGTATTTGTTCCATGAAATGGTGCAGGTCGTATGCAATTGTCTGAAACATGTGAATTAATAAACAACCACGCCTTCATGTGTACATTATTCATTTGTGAAAATGCTGGAATCAGTAGTGTTCAGAAGAATGCAAGGCTAGACAGAACTAGAGAACTAGGGAAGTCCCTACACAACTTGCAAATCACAAAAGCAATCACATCCCCAAAATATTTGTGGACATATATTATGATTTCTCATGGCATAGGAATGTTCAGGAAGCTGCAGGGACAAAAAAGCCAAATAATGGAGTTTATTGGGGTATGAGGTGGGGTGCACTTCACAATTTCCTGAAACATTTTGTTAGAGCACAACAATGCTTGTGAATTACTGTATCCGTGCACTGAAGGGGACCAATCCCTTATTCCTGAAAATATATTGTCTTACAAAAATTAAAGCTTTATTTCCAAAACAAAACAAAACAAGCTGAAAGGTTCTTCCATCCAAATCCAACACATTAAGAACACACTTATGAAAATACTATTTCCAGGTCATGGATGTTCATTTATGAAAATTATTGGGGAGGGGGAAATACATGAAAGGCAATGGGCAGGGGGAAATATATTGGGGGCACACTCCATAGAGTCCCATGTTAAAAGTTGAAGTAATTTGAGAAGCAAAGCAAACATTGAGGGTCCACTTGTCCTCCCCCCCAGAATATAAAACAACCCCGTCCTAGGTTGTGCCACTGCATGCATGGGCACCAACAGAGGGATACAGATGTGCACCATTGCAAAATATAAGGAATCACAATTTTTATATGGCTACCCATACTTCTCAACATTAAGCTGGTTGTGCATACATCATTCTAGCTAGGTAGCTATATTTCTGCTTTGATACTGAAGTTTACACCAACAAGAATAATTAAATTTCAAGAAACCCCAATTGGGCCTCAGTTCCTACGTCGGCCGATACTACACGAGATCAACTAGTAGTCTCACTACCTGGTCCCTGAATTATCGGACTATATCCCATCATACAACTCACGAGGCTTATCCCAGCCAATAATTTCAATGGCGAAGATATTGATAATAGATACGTAGGTCGTTCCTACCAAGGTTGGCGATGCCTACAACGAGCCTCTTTCGTCTCTTTCCATCGAGTGGGCAACTCGGTGCATACAAGAAAAATTCCTCGCCAAGTGCAAGAAACCTCTATTCTTGGCTCGCCTAATGAAGGGAAACCACCATTCCCAGACTGGCCAGACCCGAACGGCGCTTCTTGGATTCGACGGATTCGCGGCTCTCCAGCTCCCACTCCGGTCGGAGCTTTTTAAACTACGGCCAAGAAAGGCCATAAATAATGCATTCCTTTTTGTTTCCTTGAAGATTGAGATGTTCTACATAACTTGACATGAACAAAACTGATCGTTTTGCATCCTGGACCAGTCCAGAGCAATAAAACAAAAAAGATATCCGATGGATTTTACGCAATAAAATGACCTAAATGGTACCAAAACGTTCTTCAAATCTGGTTACATTTTACAGTCAAATGGACCACCATATAACCAGAAATTTCAGTGTCCTTCCATTTCATGACCTACATTGTTTCAATACATCATAAACTGGTGGCAATAATAGTGTTTATGCCACTCCGACAACTAATTTCTCCCACTCCGGGAAAATGGAAATTTAGCCGTCATGTTCTATACACTGCTAAATGAGGGGTGATTAACAGCGCTTACTGGTCTTTCGTCAACTCCGGCTGACTGTACGGAGGCTGCTGATTGGCTTAATGGTTTGAACTCAGCCAATGGGATGAAATCTTTGGTGACAAAGGTAAAAGAGCAGCTTATCTCGATTGCATTGTTTTTGTGACAATGTGACACAAGTCGCTGCCAGCCCTGATGAAGGTTAAGGCCAGCCCGGCCAGCCCAAGACCTATCGAGGGAAGGGTCTAAACAACGGCCAAGGTACGAAGCCGGGGAGGAAGCCTTTGCTATTTTTCTGTTTTCGTTCTCCTCAGGTGGGCGCCTCGGGGAAAAGAGTAGGTGCTGTGGGAATAGTAACTGGTAGGTGCTGCTTAATTATCTTCTGTGACTCCTATTATCTGGCATACCCCTTGTAGGAATTCTGTTTTTTTTTTCTGCCGATGCTATTGCGGCGAATATGGCTAATTGCTATGAATGCTGGCTTTCGATGGGTAACAGTTGGAGCATGCTAATCACAGGTGTAAATTTGTACACTTTTGTTGTTGCCAATGCGACATAATGATTTCCAAATTCAAGACCCACCATGTAACATAATGCCTATGGTGGTGCATGGAATGAATGGATTCAAATTTCCTATTGGAAACATTTTTTTTCAGTGCTGATACATTATTTTTTAAAATCCAACCATGCCATGGGCATTCTTCATCAGCACAGGGTTCAGGACCAATCATTTTCAATAAGGGATATTGAGGTTTTGTGGTTCCTGATGTGAAAGGCATAATTCTTGTTCATCATCACTTTGTTTCTATTTGTAAATTTGCAGTTTAGGGTAATTTTGGGTTATTGAAATTCCTTTTTCCAATGCCATGTTTAAAAATGTGGTTTACATGGTGTGACCACTCACTTTCACTGTAAATACATACTTTCCAGTTGGCAGGCAAAACAACACCAATAAGTGAGCTTGGAGTTGGGTAATATAGTGTAAAAATTAATTTGCAAAATAAAAAATGTGGCATAATCTACCCTAACCTAGCCTAACCTTCAATGCAAAAAGAACAATTCTCTTGAAAAAGGAAAAATTCCAACCAGTATTTTTCTTTAAAAAAAATGCAAATTAAAGAACATAACCTAACATAACCTAACCTTGCCTGGTTCATTGTTGAAAAACAAATTCTTGAAATAGAAAAAACCATTGGATATGAAAACTTGTCCAACTTAAGAGTAGAGCCCAACTTATCATAACATAACCAAGCCTAACCAATTTGTTTGCTTCATGGAGGTAAACTGTGTAAGACGTGTCTTGTGGATACCCTAAGCTTGAATAATATATTTAATCATAGTAATATACCTACATACCTGAAGTTGAAATATAGTCAAACTCGCATGGAAAATCAATCACAATTAAATGCATCACTTTTTGCCAATGACAGTATATTTAACACTTTTCCAGCACCACAACACAGATGACTGCTATGTGAAGTTTGTATTCTCAGTGAATACTATTTGTATGTGATCCAGCATCAGGTGGCATACTTAGGCTGTGTGGGATGAAACACCTGTAATGTATGCTTCTTGAATGGAAAAACAAGACTTTATTTCTTTGTCTCAGTAATTTGTATTCACCCCATGGTTACCAGGTATTATGCACTCCATAATTGCATGCACTCAAGGATTATACACTCCGAATCCAAGAACGAGAAGTGAAAATCCAACACTGGTTTTGAGCCCCATGACGCACTTACAAGTGAGCCTTCTTTGCTTGTCTTGACACATACCTAATTGAGGGATTCTTACACTAGCGATAGCAATAAAAAAATGTATGCTATAAACTAGCATTGTAAAACAGACCACATCATAGGTTGTATGCTTCCAGGTTCTCTGCCTGTAATTGTGCTTCCGAGATGTTCGTGTACCACGATCTGTAATGGTGAGCATAAGCATGATAATTATTTACAAAATACTGCCAGAAATGACTGATGAAGACCTCATAAACACACATCAAAAAGCACGATGTTCGATACTTCTTTGGAGAGGATGACGATCGAGTGTCCAATAAGCGGCATATTCCACCCTATTTCACGAATAGTTTATCGGTGCCAGCAGGAGAGCATATTCCGCGTACAGCGGGACAGTTCGTGTGACGCCGACGCCGGACGTCTGTGAGTGTCAGACCTGGTCAGCGGCTTCCGCCCACGCCCACTGCCGGTAATCCAGCCCCGGACGACGAAGACCGCACGACTGTGCAACGACCGCAGCCTGGCGAATGAGCTACCGAAAACCGCACGTTACGCCGTCGTAAAAAGACCACAAAGCACGGGCGTCGCCGGAAAATTAGCCGTGTAACCGCTCGAAGTCGACTGACCTAGTTGACCTGAACAGTTAAATATTCATAGAATTGGGAATCCTGATCCCCGGCGAACTTTTCATATCAGTTTTAGAACTTCCTGTGAAACGCGATGTCGGCCACTGTGCTCAGTCTCATCAGTTCGGTCGGCCGTCACTCTCCTCAGTGTCGGTCCGGTCGGCCGTCACTCTCCTCGGTGTCGGTCCGGTCGGCTGTCACTCTCCTCGGTGTCGGTCCGGTCGCCAGTGACATCTCCGCCGGGGTGGCAGCTGTCCGTCCGTCGGCCGGTCACGTGGCAGACGCGCCCCACCGGCCCGTCCCAGCCGCACGCAGTGGGCGACCGGCGACCGGTAGCCAGCCCGGCGACCGGTAGCCAGCCCGGCGACCGGTAGCCAGCCCGGCGACCGGCAGCCAGCATGGCGACCGGCAGCCAGCCCGGCGACCGGTAGCCAGCCCGGCGACCGGTAGCTAGCCCGGCGACCGGTAGCCAGCCCGGCGACCGGTAGCCAGCCCGGCGATCGGCAGCCAGCCCGGCGACCGGTAGCTAGCCCGGCGACCGGTAGCCAGCCCGGCGACCGGCAGCCAGCCCGGCGATCGGCAGCCAGCCCGGCGACCGGTAGCTAGCCCGGCGACCGGTAGCCAGCCCGGCGACCGGTAGCCAGCCCGGCGACCGGTAGCCAGCCCGGCGACCGGCAGCCAGCATGGCGACCGGCAGCCAGCCCGGCGACCGGTAGCCAGCCCGGCGACCGGTAGCTAGCCCGGCCAAACAGATCCAAAGTGCAGCGATTTACACACATCGAGGAGACTTGTATCGTCCTAATGAGCCGACTCTGGCCGGCTGATACAGTATTTAGGCGGCGCGGTCTGGCTGCCCGGCTAAGTAATATCGATTGTCCCGTCACACAACCCACCGTGTGACCGTCCCGTCACACGACCCACCATGTGACCGTCCCGTCACACGACCCACCGTGTGACCGTCCCGTCACACGACCCACCGTGTGACCGTCCCGTCACACGACCCACCATGTGACCGTCCCGTCACACGACCCACCATGTGACGTCCCGTCACACGACCCACCATGTGACCGTCCCGTCACACGACCCACCATGTGACCGTCCCGTCACACGACCCACCATGTGACCGTCCCGTCACACGACCCACCATGTGACCGTCCCGTCACACGACCCACCATGTGTACACGACCCACCATGTGACCGTCCCGTCACACGACCCACCATGTGACCGTCCCGTCACACGACCCACCATGTGACCGTCCCGTCACACGACCCACCATGTGACCGTCCCGTCACACGACCCACCATGTGACCGTCCCGTCACACGACCCACCATGTGACCGTCCCGTCACACAACCCACCGTGTGACCGTCCCGTCACACGACCCACCATGTGACCGTCCCGTCACACGACCCACCATGTGACCGTCCCGTCACACGACCCACCATGTGACCGTCCCGTCACACGACCCACCATGTGACCGTCCCGTCACACGACCCACCATGTGACCGTCCCGTCACACAACCCACCGAGAATGACCGTCCCGTCACACGACCCACCATGTGACTGTCCCGTCACACGACCCACCATGTGACCGTCCCGTCACACGACCCACCATGTGACTGTCCCGTCACACGACCCACCATGTGACTGTCCCGTCACACGACCCACCATGTGACCGTCCCGTCACACAACCCACCGTGTGACCGTCCCGTCACACGACCCACCATGTGACTGTCCCGTCACACGACCCACCATGTGACTGTCCCGTCACACGACCCACCATGTGACCGTCCCGTCACACAACCCACCGTGTGACCGTCCCGTCACACAACCCACCGTGTGACCGTCCCGTCACACGACCCACCATGTGACCGTCCAGTCACACAACCCACCGTGCGATTGAACGCGACGCCACACCGACCGAGACGTTCCCATGACGCGACTCCGGTCGTCCGGTGACCTCCGACGGTGACCTCCGACGATGTCCCCGAACGCCGCTCTCCACCGCAGTAGCTACACTTGCGTCACATGTCCTCCCACACAGTATGACGTCATCCTGTCGCCGAAATGCGCGGTGACGTCGCGCTGCACAGGGGAAGGCAATGGCAATGCCCCGGAAAACGCTCCTCACCTCGGAAGTCGGGCGCGGCTTCCCGGAAATGGTTGTGATGTGTATAAGTGTGTCGGCTAATAGCAGGACATTGCCCTGTCCTCCAGTGCAGAAGACAAGCGCGTGAGGACATTGGCTAGATGAGAGCCGTGTCAGTGTGATGGCACGTCTCACGTCGCCTTTTACCGCCCGCAACGTGCGTCTCCAGAGTAAAAGCCTGTTCCTGATCACCAGCTACCTACACACTGCATCCCGGCCTTCAGGACGCAACCTCCTGGGGCGGACCGAAGCGGGCAGGTGCAGTGAGGTGTAAAGATTGTTGGGCTCCAAAGATGCTTAAACCTGGTAAGGTTTGCTCTCTCAAATGGTGAGCAGACCATATACGCAGTTGTCTTCTTCCGAACGAGTACATTAACAAAAATGACTCGCAACTCGGACCCCACCTCAATTGCGATTAAGCAACCATTGCACGTTGCTTTGTCCAGAATGCTTACCACCGAACAAAGGCACCAGCCTTATAGAACAATTATATTCCGGCGGAAGTGCAACTCAGCAGCATTCAATTCAGGAACACAATATTGTATTGCATAAAGCTGTGTGAAGAAGATGATAAAATTCTTTAAAATTATTTTCTTTCTAAGTTTCTCAAAAACTCACTTTTGCTCCGTGACATACTTCGGGTCATACAAATCATTCCTTTATCCTGTCGTGGCGCATAACAGCGCAGGACGGCACAGGAAGGCGTAAAGAGGCGTGGGATGGCGTGTTGAGGCGCGGTATGGCGTGTTGAGGCGCGGAATGGCGTGTTGAGGCGCGGGATGGCGCGGGACGACGTGGATTGTCGTGGGGCGGCGCGGGACGGGCCGGGCCGGCCGGGGAGGAGCAGCGGCCGCTGACGGCGGCCGGCCGGGGAGGAGCAGCGGCCGGCGCCGCTGAGTGTTGAGGCGCGGGATGGCGTGTTGAGGCGCGGGATGGCGCGGGACGACGTGGATTGTCGTGGGGCGGCGCGGGACGGGCCGGGCCGTCAGGGGAGGAGCAGCGGCCGCGGGATGGCGCGGGACGACGTGGATTGTCGTGGGGCGGCGCGGGACGACGTGGATTGTCGTGGGGCGGCGCGGGACGGGCCGGGCCGCCAGGGGAGGAGCAGCGGCCGGCGCCGCTGAGCCGTCACCGGCCGTCGGCGGCGGCGCGTGCATTCAACTTTTAACTAGCGCGGCGCGGCGCCATGAGCCGGGCGACGTTATCTGCCCCGAGTCAGCCGGCCGGACCGACCCGCCGGCTCACAGCTCAATGAAGCCCGGGGATCACGGCCCCGCCAGGCTGCCGGCCGGATGCGGGAGCCTCCGGCCGCAGCGCCGGATCTGGGAGCCGCTGACCGCAGCGCCGGATCTGGGAGCCGCTGACCGCAGCGCCGGATCTGGGAGCCGCTGACCGCAGCGCCGGATCTGGGAGCCGCTGACCGCAGCGCGGTGGCACGCCGCTCGCATGGCCGCCGTCAGCGACACGCCGCGCGTCGCTCTCTTTGTTGCCGCGCGCTGCACGTGGGGCGTATTTTAAGACGGCAGAATGCGTGTCGTTTGACGCTCCACGCCGGGCTCGAGGTGATAGCGAGTAGAGACAACCGAGTGCCATATGGGAACATGCATGCAGAGAAATGTGTGGCCTCCGCCTGCGCACTGACTTCCGCGACGATACACATGATCGTTATCATAATGCTGCGCTGTATCGATATGAGATGGGGAGGGGACAGAGAAGCCTGCGGCAGAAGAAAGAACACCTGGATAGGGGTTTTGACACATTCCCCCCCCCCCTCCTTCATATGCCACGCACGGCGGTCTTGTTAAATGCACAAAAGTACAAAACAAAATACCGGTGGTCTATAGCTCGCATCACACGTGTCCATGTGGTGAGGGAGTCTAAGTCCATGAGTATTCTGAGTAAGGAAACGGGTCATCAGAATGCTGCAAACATCGCACTGTCACCTAGATAAGATGACTCAAGGCAACTTTACAAAAACTCAAGGTTCACACACATACGAGACGAACAACGATGGATGTTCTACGTAGTCCTCTGAAATACAGTAACAGTCAGCGAGCCATAGTGCGATTCGATAATATCACTGCCACCATACACAGTGGTGAACCAGACATAAAGATCCGGATGTAGATTCCATATTCACGAACAAAGCACAAATCACCTGCAGACACACGCCAGATACCGGATGGGGGCATTCAGCAGTACACTGAAGTTAGCTAATGCACCCATTGAACGGAACGTGCGAAAGCACCTGAACGTTCCGCGAACGGCGACCTTAAGCCCGAATGGCGTCGTCGAAACACTGGTGCAACGGTACAGTCCGGAGCGAGCCGGGCTATGAGCTTCAGGCCAGCTCACCCTCCGCCAGCCCAGCCCCGGGCGGCTGCCGGCTCCAGCTGCCACCCCAGACCCAGACAGCTGCCGGCTCCAGCTGCCACCCCAGTCCCGGCTCCAGCTCCACCCCAGTCCCAACAGCTGCCGGCCCAGCTGCACCCCAGTCCCAACAGCTGCCGGCCCCAGCTACAGTCCCACAGCTGCCGGCCCCAGCTACAGTCCCACAGCTGCCGGCTCCAGCTGCCACCCCAGTCCCAGACAGCTGCCGGCTCCAGCTGCCACCCCAGTCCCAGACAGCTGCCGGCTCCAGCTGCCACCCCAGTCCCAGACAGCTGCCGGCTCCAGCTGCCACCCCAGTCCCGGACAGCTGCCGGCTCCAGCTGCCACCCCAGTCCCAGACAGCTGCCGGCTCCAGCTGCCACCCCAGTCCCAGACAGCTGCCGGCTCCAGCTGCAGTCCCACAGCTGCCGGCTCAAGCTGCAGTCCCACAGCTGCCGGCTCCAGCTGCCACCCCAGTCCCAGACAGCTGCCGGCTCCAGCTGCCACCCCAGTCCCGGACAGCTGCCGGCTCCAGCTGCCACCCCAGTCCCAGACAGCTGCCGGCTCCAGCTGCCACCCCAGTCCCAACAGCTGCCGGCTCCAGCTGCCACCCCAGACCCAGACAGCTGCCGGCTCCAGCTGCCACCCCAGTCCCAGACAGCTGCCGGCTCCAGCTGCCACCCCAGTCCCAGACAGCTGCCGGCTCCAGCTGCCACCCCAGTCCCAGACAGCTGCCGGCTCCAGCTGCCACCCCAGTCCCGGACAGCTGCCGGTTCCAGCTGCCACCCCAGTCCCAGACAGCTGCCGGCTCCAGCTGCCACACCAGTCCCGGACAGCTGCCGGCTCCAGCTGCCACCCCAGTCCCGGACAGCTGCCGGCTCCAGCTGCCACCCCAATCCCGGACAGCTGCCGGCTCCAGCTGCCACCCCAGTCACGGACAGCTGCCGGCTCCAGCTGCCACCCCAGTCACGGACAGCTGCCGGCTCCAGCTGCCACTCTAGTCCCGGACAGCTGCCGGCTCCAGCTCCGGCCCCGACGGCGTCGACAATGGCCGCCCAGCCGGCCCGGCTCCCCACTGACTCATCATTAGCCGGGACGGCCGCACCGTGAGGGACAGAGGTGGGGCGGGGGGGGCGACCCAACAACCACCATGTCCGGAGGCGGTATTACGGCCGTATGAGGTGGCCGTATCCTCGGCCGCTGTGGCGCAACTGCATGGTGCCTGTCTCAGCCATTGTGGAGATGACAGCATGGCGCCCACCTCAGCCTTGGTAAACGAAGCTGCATGGCGCCCACCTCAGCCTTGGTAAACGTAGCTGCATGGCGCCCACCTCAGCCTTGGTAAACGTAACTACATGGCGTCCACCTCAGCCATGGTAAACGCAGCTGCATGGCGCCCACCTCAGCCTCTGTGGACGCGAATGTGTAGTTAGTTAGTTAGTTAGTTAGTTAGTTAGTTAGTTGGTTGGTTGGTTGGTTGGTTGGTTGGTTGGTTGATTGGTTGGTTGGTTGGTTGGTTGGTTGGTTGGTTGGTTGGTTGGTTGGTTGGTTGGTTGGTTGGTTGGTTAGTTATTGTAGTTAGTTAGTTAGTTAGTTAGTTAGTTTGTTAGTTAGTTCTTGAACCTCAAGGCGCATCGATATCGATGGTCACATAGCGCCCACGTAATTGCACAGCGTTCACCTCAACAAATATGGAAGTGACTGCGTGACGTCCACCTCAATCACCATGAACGTGACGGCGTGACGTCCGCCTCAGTCACTATGTAGTGACTGTGTGGTGCCCGCCTCAGTCACTATGGAAGCGACGTCCGCCTCAGTCACTATGGACGTGACTGCGTGGCGTCCGCCTCAGTCACTATGTAGTGACTGTGTGGTGCCCGCCTCAGTCACTATGGAAGCGACGTCCGCCTCAGTCACTATGGACGTGACGTCCGCCTCAGTCACTATGGACGGAGCATTCATTCTCGTAATGAGCACTTGCTCATTATGCCACACGGCGTCCGGCGAGGACGCTACCGCACGGCGTGCGGCGAGGACGCTACCGCGCGGCGTCCGGCGAGGACACGGCGACACCGGCACATGGCGCCTCTGCCTCCCGTGCCTAGAATGACCCGAGCCGATCGATCGGAGCGCAATGGCGGCGTGGCAGTGGAATCTGGTCACGCCACCACACGGTCGGCCGTCCCCGTCCCCGGCGTCGGTCCGCTCGGATGCCGGCAGCCGAGCAGCCGCGATACGCTCTCGTTGTCCATGACCAAGCGACGGCCTCGCGGTCTGTTAAATCACCTAGCGTCGATTCCGACGGCCAGACGTGCAGCCGCGCTCGACCGCAAATATTCCGATTCCACCGGAATCAAGAGAAATGTGTCGCGGCGCACGGCTGCAGAGCCGGCCGCCGCCCGGTCGAGCGCATTATGCAGGGCATGTACCCCTGCGATGAATGGATTTGACGGTGGCGGCCGACGTTGGATGGAAATGCAGCAGGTCTGCGCCGGGGCGTCCGTCTGGCGCCAGCGCCCATGGACACGTCTGAGTCACCCCTGGCCTTACCCGGCGAGAATACAGAACAACTCACGATTGATGCTTGTATGCGCTCGGGTGCTCAACGTATGCAGCGGATCCCTTCTGTCAAGCAGATAGTGCAGAGGAGCCGGAAGTTCAAGCAGCCAGAAATGTTCTATGTCGCACACTCACAACCAAAAGACGAGGATGTCGACCACTAAGATGTCAGCTTGCGGGCCGCATAGAGATAGCGGACTGGACATCTTAGTGAGGCCCATTGCATTGGCGTGGGGTGTCTCGATGACCTATAATGAATATTCGCGTGTTGTTCTCATCGCACTCTGGTACATGGGTAGATGATTTAGTTCCATGTTTGACATCAGAAGCTTCTCTTTGTGCTTTTCAGTCATTTATTTGGCAGTTTTATCGGAGAGCAATAAGTTTGCAATCATTTCAAACAGCACCATTTAATCTTTTCACAAGAAAAGGAGAGGATAATATCATGGAGAGGATAACGTTCTGGATGACAAAATCCACCAGACTGTTTTTCTAGTCCTGGTCGGAGAAAATAGAGCTCAACTACAACGGAACCTATTCAAGTATGCATAGCTTCCCTCGCACAAAGCAATCGGGAACGGTTGTGGAGCAAATGTTGTATTGGAAATCATAGTCACAGACAAGACTAAGTTCAGATTCACGGTCTTCGACAGAAGCCCTTGACGCTCCACGGCAGCCTTCGACTTTAAATGCAACGCCACAGCATGCTTCCGATGATAGACGGGAGCATTACATTGTACGTACAAAAGAACAGTGTCCCAAGGTATTCAGTACACGAACTATGCGAAAAACCGTTTCTGTACAGACCCAGCACGTAACTGCATGCCTCCACACACAATGCACCTATCACACAGAGTCCAATGGAGCAGGAACTGTGTTGGGGAGGGGGCATAGTGGGCAGCGTCTTTCCGCCCCTCGCTCAACTTTGAACCAGTTCAAAATTGACCCTATGAAGTTGCATCGAAAGAATTAGTGTTCCAAAATTTCCAGATTTGGGTGGAAATGATCGAGCAGGGAATAATTCCTACTACGCGCATGTGGAGTGATTTCATACCACCAATTGGTAGAATGGGCTAGCAAGGGCTAGCCCTTGCTGACCTATATCTCCTGTTCTCTGATTCTGACGTTTTCTCACGGTATGCAGATGAGCAGAGCATTTTCGTCAGCACTCAAAACTGAGAAAATTGGTGTTCTTTGCAAGATGTTTAACACCACTGAAAGCTGAAGAAATGTAGTCACTCAGGATGTTAATATTCACTATGCTTCGGGATGTGTACGAGTCCATAAGATGACGACTTCCTGTAGTAGCGTGCGTTCATTATTATTTTGTGCAAAGTTGAAGTTCAACTTATATGGTATGATCAATAAATATACCCACTGCTAATAAACTGCACAGCGCTGTGCTGCATGCAACCGCCTATTTCAAATTCCCGTATTTAACAGGACCGTCCTCTCTTCTGAAGAGGAAAAAAGAGGCACACAAGAGGAGGCCTCCAAGACGCACCAGGAGATACCCAGGATAGAAGAGAGCCCAAGAGACGAGAGGAGGTTCATGGGAAAGGATAGAAGACAACCCAACGATGCAGGAGTCTTCAAAGACAGCTAATGTGGCCCCCAAGGCGGCTAAGCAAGCCCCAGGAAATGAGAGAAGCCCCCTCCCATCAACGAGACAAGCCAGTGGGATATGAGGGAGTTCCCCAGGGCGAAACATGAACCTGCTCCAACACTGCTTCCCCCTGTTCCCAAAATGTTTCGACTTCCGAACCCCTGCTAGGGGTCTTAAGAGTGACGAGATGTGTCACTGGAGGTTCATATTGATAGGTTGGCAGTAAACGACGTTAAATGGATAACAAATAGGAAAATCACCATCACAGTCCCTAATTCAGGAGGGTAAGTTGGTTTCAAGGAGGCTCTCCACTTCTTCAGCCCGAGGAGGCCCGTTTCAAGGTATTTTGTGAGAAGAATTTGGTGGTGCAACTTCGGGCAAAGCACAATTTTCTTCACCTAGCTTCACATAAGTTATCGTCCTGCTTTGCCTGTTATACTATGTTATACTGCCTGTTATCACTTTTCTCGGTGCGTGAATAGGTGTACGATCAAGCTTGGTATTGTCGGTTATGTTTGGTATTGTAGGCTACGGTTATGTCCTTTGATAGGTCAAGGCTTTAGTGTGCTATCTATTTCATTCTCAACTTAGGAGGGGGAAATTCAGAACTTCAGTATGAACTCACCAAATTGATTTCAGTACGCTTGCATAAAAACAAAAACGTTTTTAAAATATCATCGTATTCTTGTCATTTCCATTCAAAATCTTCAGCATACACATGATATGGTCCATTTTCTAAATATGATTATGGCTTGGCCCTCAACTATTTTCCATCTTAAAAACCCTAGGCGAGACCGAAGAATTGTCCAAAGCGATGACGAACTTTCAGAAGGGCATTTGTACACGAAACATTTTGCTGATTTCTGTAGATTTTCCAAATCTACAATTTCCCAATTTCCATTCCAAAATTCGTCACGGGGTTACAAACATACTAGGACACCCCAAATATCATTTGGATTCATCAATAAGCAAGGTGATAACAACTGATCAAGTTCGCCGGCAGAGATAGACTGACAGGATGAATCAGTTACACTATTGGCATTGCCCCAAATGTACAAGAATGCTCGCATTCAAGACCATTCGCAAAGCTTACATGCATCGCTAATTGAAATACACATCAACAAAGCGGCGGACGCTTGGGAGCCACTAGGATGTTTGCCGCGACCATCGCTCAAATCTTCGCAATTGAGACGAAAAAAAGTCAGGATATAGATGTAAACAAACGCCTGCCATATCGCCTTTGGAAGAGAGGTTCCCGAAGGACTAAGGATAATGAACAAGTTTTTATGTGTTCTGTTAACTAAACCCTATTTTACTGGAAGTTTCACTGCTTTTTTAATGGTGATGGCGGGAATTCAATTTTTAGCTACTCGATATTCCCGAAGCAATTATAAACCGGCATACGAACTCATCACTTAGTGATTGGTGTACATGTCTGTGACGTCACATATGAGGAGTTCAGAGATGTTCGGCTGCCGACCATTGGATCTTGTACATGGAAGGCTACCGAGTCGCTACCCTTACTGACCCGCCGCCCAACATTTGACCATTTACAGTACCGCTGCAAGTCTCTTCATCTATAAGCTACCTTCCCCTCACCTGGAACGTACCGATTTTGAAATGGTATGACACGCCCATCTACATAAGGGAATGGCGCTGTGACAACGATAGGAAGAGTGCATTTTCGAGAGCATCAAGTTATGCTACAACCTGTGTTCATTTCTCTTTCTTATGGTTGAACGATTACAGTCTAAATCTAGAGGAACCGCAAACAAGACAAGGTGGTAGCCTACACTATCTGGTCGTGATAGACCATTGCACTAGGCCTGCGTGGCCACACAGTCGACGGGCCCGAAAACCGAATTAACCAGCTAGCCTTACCCTAGCCTAAGCACCCAGCCAACCTAAGGCTAATGTGGGGCAGACAATCTTGTCCATGGTTAACGGCTTTCAGTCTGGACTCGAAACATGAGTAAGCATACCATTTTTGCTAACATTTTTCTTTCCAGCCGCAAAGATTTTGCTTTGCGGCTGGAAGTAGGGATGGGCAGGGGTAGCATACTGTCAATGATCTTCACATGTGCTAATGACGGTGGCAACTTCTTAAACTTGCCTAAGAGCTTGCACAAATAAGACGGAGCATCAGTCTAATCACCACGAAAATATGAATTCCATCGCGACTGTCCGACCCCAGCACGACGCATGCGGTTCCCGCAAGCTGCCAATGAGCCCAGGAGCAAAACTGTTGTCCTCCCCCTTCCAACCATCAGTCTAAATAAACGTCATAGGAATGGGCCGGAGGTGGGTCTCAGGGGGCGGAAGTCTATGTGGTTGGCTCGCTTAATTACAATTCACGGACATTGATGCCTAGGGGCCAAATGTGAAGTGACAGCCTCGCAACGCGAGCAGATATCCGGATGAGGATTAGTTAGTGAGACGAAATAACGACCAATTAGTTGGCCAGGAGCAAACGTCCCGCCGAAGGACACAGGCTGCCGCTGTGTTCACTGTCCACCGGCGCCGTACAACACCGATAACACCGATAACACCGATAACCCCAGTGTAGTGTCAGAACACTGACATAGCGGAGGGCGTCCTACTTCAAAAACAAATCCGCACACCAAGCTGTGATTTTCTCAATTTCCCTGCAGCAGGGCCAGTGCGTCCAGATTAATTTTCATTCGAGCATCAGATGCAAATAGATATTGATCGATTTCTGTCACCAAAGATGCCCTTAAGCTATCCGGTCCTATATATATGCAGAGGAAAATCCTCTGTCCATAGGAAGCCAACTATTGGATATATATGCTCCCGGTTGCGTGTTGTTTTCCATCGAATTTGCCGAATTTGAACACGCTGAGCGCACCAACGGTACATCGCATAAAAACGATGCACAGCCATACTAATAACCCATCATCCAAGAGCTCTTTAACTAGATGCACAAGGGTTTAGATCATTCCGATCTCAAGAATGGACATTGTAGGTTTCAAAATGTGGCCAATAGGGCAAAAGGTTTGGATTACCATCCACATACTAACCTCACCTGAGGCGAAGCTTCCAAACTTTCGAGGTTCGGCACTAGGTTTGGTACAGCAACGAAGGATATTTGTTATAAGGATTGTTATGATTGTTATAAGGATATAAGGATTGTTATGAAGGCCAGATGCCGCGGGACGCGCGGGGGGTTAAAAGTCGGGATCAAACCCAAGCATATGAAAATATTCCAGCCGAAAACCAGGACATTAACATGAAAAGAATACATTTGTGGCAATAACACGATCAATTGATCGATATGCCCCCCCACCCCCCACCCCCACCCCCACCCCTCATCATACTACATTACTGGTGAAGTTCAGCAACAACTCCTTCCTGGCGGGACGTAGGATTTTGTGAACGAGCTAATTATTTTCAAAACGTCAAGAATCAAATCAAAGGGAATAGAAAACAGCAGAAAATTACCTCATTAAGAGGACCCAAAGGAAAATTCTGCTCCATTATCAGTAGGAAGCAATACAAATTACGAGAAACGCAGCAATGCAGTGCTGTAAAATCGTTAAGCCACCTTGAGGTGTGTCTCTGATCTCCATGGGCATTGCCCTAGTTGACTACGATTCTCACCATGTTTTTGCTGGGTTCCCATACACACCAGTGTAACCAAGGGACCCCGAGATGATTACAGAATCTAGAGACCCTTGACTTTCGACTATAGTTGAAATTCAGAGAAAATAACGTTGCTCCGAAATTTAGCCGAATGGGTCGTTTTCCCATCTCCACACGCCTCACCTTCGGTCTGCAGAATAGACCGGCTAAGCTCATCGCTACGGACGCTTCCTCAACATTCTCTATCGTGGCCGCAGCAGTCTGTTTCAAAGACTGACTGATCTAGAATCTAACTAGGGGGAGGGGGATGTTGAGGGGTTGCCTTTGTGAGGGGTGCCTTCGGCTAGAAAATTAGCTCAGCGGGGGGGGAGGGAGGTACAATGCGATCAACCTTCCCACAGGGACGCCTTTTTCACCTGCAGGGGCGTCTTCGGCGAGAAAATTCGCTCAGCGAAGTGTACGGTGCGCTCAACCTTCCCACAGGAGCGCCTTTTCCCACTCGGAGGGGCGTCTTCGGCTGAAAACTTCGTTGAGAGGGGGGGGAGGATTGTACTCGACCTTCTTGAAGAGGCGCCCCATATCCACCGGGGGAACCTTTCGGGGTGCTCGGCCGGTCGTCCCCTCCCGCCCCGCCCCCTGGATCTGTCCCTGGTTTCACCTATGCATGAGCAGTCAATTGCCCTCTTTGGAATCCAACACCGCGTGGGTGACGAGGCATGGCTGCCGCTCAGCGCCATGTTATCGATCAACGACGGCGAAGAACGGACTGACGCCAACCAAACCAGCCATTTTAGATCACTAATGCTGACGTCGGGCTTGGGCTTGGGCAGACCATTTCCGACATTCATTCCACCACGAGCTGTCGACTGGGAAGATATCGACTGGAATATACGCTCACGCTCAGGACACCGGAAATGACACACATCCCTTGATTTGCACCCACATTGTCATGACCTCCCTCATCCCGTGCCGCCTCTCACTTCCCCGTCCCGCGGCACGCACCCAGCGGGGCTGAGATGGTCGTGCAGCTGCCTCTGTGCCGGCGAACGGCGCCCTAGGCAAAGAGCAATAAACGCTATTTGGTGGTAACTTAATTTCGCGCGCAAGCGAAAAGGACATATCTCCATATGCTAACAAATGAAACCAATGAGCAATAACGGATAGCAATACCATCAAGTGCCACTTCACGAGAAATATATGTACATGGAGTAGGTATTATCGGAAGAACATGAACCACCACCATCATCCTTCGAGTACGATTCCAGCGTCAACACTGGGCTGCCGTGCTCGTGGATGCTTTCCAAGCTGGAAAACCGCTCACCTGAAGCTCTCAGATCGACGGTTGCACGATATATCCAAACTGTTATCTTGACAATCACTCGTACACCACCACAAGCGTCTGATTTCGCCTAAAACTCGCCGCGAGCGCCAAATACGGCCGGGGGCGTGCGCGCCATGGCTGTCTCCCGCTTTGTAGACAGTTTACTCTTTTCCCACGAGATGGCAGCTGCGTACGGGCCTGGAAGGATCGGCGGTGCGAAGCCAGCGCCATCGTCCGCGGGGACTTTCGATGTGAACAAGTGTGTAACCCTGGTGCCATGCGGAACAGCATGTCAGTCCTAGCTTGCTGTTTGAGAGACACGTGCCCCTATAATGCGAAAATATATATCTCCAATGCATTGGAGGTATAAAATTTGGGTAGGTACAAGTCACCATTGCAATGGTGACTTGTGCCAATCAAAATTTCAGTAAGAACGAAATTTGAGCGCACACTCCCTCCCCCTTTAATTAACATATAGGTTTTCGACCAGATGTCTTCGATCAGTTAAAAAGCAAGAGCTTGAATACTAATGTGCATGGGCCCATGCCTTTGTGTGTAGATCTTATGCGGGTCATCATTTCAGACTCAGCTAGAAAGGTTGGATCTACACGCCGGTCTAACGTTTCTAAAATGCTACAATTCAAATTGATGATACTAGGCCAAATCAATGCATTAGAGGAGTTAGTGATCAAATGAAGCTACTTACTCTATGCTGCATGATAGTAGGAAAGACAATGAAAATATTAATGTAGGTGTCTTCCTAGTCGCAGCAACATACTGGCGATAATAATCAACCTCCACACATTACACACGAACTCCCGGAAGGTGAACAAAAGCTTTCGGTGAATCTCATTTTCATTATATTCTGGTCCACGGAGAAATTTCATATTCATGTGCAATAAAACACAGGTCTGATATTGATAGGTACGTAGGAGATACTAACTTGGTGCTTACACGGAGCAAATGACATCCCATCGAAATTAAATTAAATTAACTCACAAAATATGAGGCAGAGGTAAGTTCAAAGAAGCTAGTCTCAGGACATGGATAACAATGTTAATTGATTGAAAGTTAAATCAGATAAAATCGTTTGACCACATTGGTAAGGAATCCCGCATTTTTGAAAATATGAATTGTATTAAGGAGTTTTTAATACAATTAATATTAACGCTAAATACATATTAATTGCAAATTTAGGACGCCTTATTTCATATTAATTTACTTCCATAGTACGCGAGGAAATAGTCCATTGTTTCTCACAATTAAGGTAATGTTAATTGGTCATGTTACATTTAATTTTCTCATCACTTACTATAGAATGTTCTTTTACTTGAATATTGTGGGGAGGAAAATACTTCATGAAAGTTGATTTAACTACCACTGATCTGAACTTCTAGTAGAGCGTAGACCATGGACATCGTTAATGAGTATTGTGACAGCGATAAGACACATGAGTAGCTCGTGGAAGCTGGTTGGACAAAATGAAGAAACTATGAGCCCCACCCGCTAGGGTTAAAATTTTGGCTGATCCGGCCATCCAATATATGCCTGTTTCATATTTTACACACCAGGCTCCAGGGACCCGCTTCAGAAATTTTCACTGGGATGGGGAGAAAGTTCTTCAGAAATATGCATGAAAGTGGAGTATTTTGTTAATTCAACGGATGTTGTCCTTGAAAATGAGGAAACAATCGATCACTGGGGGGGGGGGGGGGGGAGCGGAAGGAAAATATCTCCTCCGTTAGGTTGTTATTCGAGTCCCACTGAGGCCCTGCATATTATGATGCATTTACTCTGATTCTTATCGGACTTCTAGATCAAGGTTAGATGCAAAATGGACTGAAAAACATATAAACTTCATTCAAAGTCCGATGAAGTCACCCAACCAAGCCATCTCAATTCCCAGAAGGCTCTGCTTTGAGTGAAATGTGTCACATCGTTCAATATCGCTGCAATGTAAGACAGCGATGCAAAATTAAATGCGACCAGAAACCAGCACAATAGGCTCAATTTATATATATATATATATATATATATATATATATATATATATATATATATATACATATATATATACAATATATAATATATATATATATATATATATATATATATATATATATATATATATATATATATATATATATATATATATATATATATATATATATATATATATATATATATATATATATATATATATATATATATATATATATATATATATATATATATATATATATATATATATATATATATATATATATATATATATATATATATATATATATATATCAGCGCGCTGAATAAACAAATATGGATCATCATAAAGCACCCCCATAACAATCACGGCTATAAATTGCCGAAGTCTTCTAGCCGAAGCAACAAACCTGGATCTTTAAATGCCCGACTGTTACATCAATGTTTGATTTGTGTGGCAACTTTCTAAGGCCACAGTGGAGAAATATGCACAACAATTTTGATCTAACTAAGCGTGTTTTCCGACTTATAATGCACATCCTTGACCGATAGGACCCATCTGACTACCGTAAATTAATTCATGTATTGTAAAACAAAATACGACTACTTATTGATGGCATTAAACTTAGGGGTTAGGATAAAATAGTTATTCCTGGCATCATTCTTGTCCCCGCCATTTTATGCTTTAAAATTGTGCTTTCAGTATGCAATGGAACTTCATGAAAACTTCTGGTAGTACAGCCACGGGAGGAACTTCGGACAAAAGTACAGGGAGGAGGGAGGGAGCTAGCAATGCTATGATCCGTGAAGATTGAAAAAGGTGACGCCCCTTTGGCAAGCATGCTAAAATCCGACGTCAATCGCGTCGGATGGTGTGTTCCAACCTTCACAAGAGATTGAGACAACTTCAGTGACCTTTCGTAGTCTTGTTTCTCGCTGCTGTGTGGCGTAACTTGGATGACACTTTTAGCTCTTTTTAGTTATACATTAGACTATGCGATGTTGAATTTGTGAATGCCTACAGAATCGTCTCCTACACCAAGGGACTGGGCGTAGAGAGTTTTGCCGGATTAATCAATTACGCTATAACACCACCCACTATATTGTACATTTGGTGCTAGATTATCTACCACGGGTTGGAGATGAACCATTGTTTGGTTTGGTTTTGTTTGATTTGGTTTGGTTGGTTTGGTTTGGTTTGGTTTGGTTTGGTTTGGTTTGGTTTGGTTTGGTTTGGCTTGGTTTGGTTTGTTTGGTTTGGTTTTGTTTGGTTTGGTTATTGTTTGGTTATTATGACGGGTGCTAAGTGTACGAGATGCTGTGAACATGTTGTGTACCACCTTCTTCTTTCTAATAATAACAAATGCAGGCAAAGCATTGCGGTAGCCAGACCATGTTGGTTTGGCCATGCTTAGCTGCCTTGGAGAAGACTGTCCCCGGCTAAGCACAAGACATAGCCGACTGTAAAGCGAATGCAAAGCTTCTCACTAGCCAATCATATTCCCCTGCATGTCATAAACACGGCAATAAAGAGGAGGTTCGATTGACGCAATTCCGCTTGCATAAACCCACAATTTCCTCCTAGATATTTGCCAATGTGATGCAATTATGTGTGTGATGTTTTTATCAGTTCGAGCTGTATTGACACCATTGATAGCATATTTTTAGTGGTGGATTGATGGAGCCTTGGCACTGTCCCCATGCCTCCTTTGCGATCCAATCCCAGAACAAATCGTATTGGTTTCTTTAGGCTTCAATCTGGTATATTTCTGTTTCCTAAGCAATCAGCAATCAACTGACAATTTTAAATTAGGATAACATTACGATAGCTCACTATGGTTCGAAAAAAGCGGAACATATCCCGATTTGTATTCGTAAAGCTTGTTGCCGAGAGGTGGGCGCGGTCAAACAAGAATTAAATACTTGATTTGTTGTCATATTTGTACTTTATTATGTAGGTGGGATTTTCATGAGCCAGATAGCAAACTACGTGAGGGAGTCAATGAGTCAATGACCAAGTCATGCTGCCTTTGCGACTTGCATCGCTATTGACTTGAGGGTGCTGAACCATGCTGACAGAAACCTTAAGCTTAACCAAATGGCGACCCAAAAGACAAAAAGGTCATCTGAGGACAAATTGGGTTAATGATCCAGACTTAACTTGAAAAGATCGATGACCACCTTAACTGGATTGTACATTTCCCCACTACATCCAAGATTGGCCATTTGAGGATAGATAATTGATATTTTAATTGCCAATAGTTTGCGATGTCGGCGCAAAGCAGCCTGACATGTTCACGATCATGACATCACAGTTTAGCTACCTGACACGAGATCGTTAACTTAAAAACCCAAAACGGTCCGCAAAGATGAGCTATGATCTATGAGCTACACGAAGCGCAGTCGCACTAACGAACATTAACACGCGCACTGGAGGGGGCGGGGGTTGAAATCCGCCCACCTCTCCGGTTTTTCGTAAATAACTGCAGATTCTACCGGTCGATATACGCGATTTTCTGCGTACCTGCTTAGAAATGACCGGCGCGTCGTTTAAAGCAAGACAAATGGAAATCAGCTGAACATTTTTCAAGTTAGGGGCCGTTAAAGTAAAAAAAAACATCTAGCGCCAGACCACAAAAATCGGCGCTGATGCGCTTCCCGTATATTTGCAAAAGGGAAGTGTTCTTGGCAACACTAGCAACTTGTTTGATGTATATTGATATGCTATATAGTTTCAAGGTCATGTTAAGTCACCGAGGTCAAGTCAGGTAAAGTTCATGACAGGTTAATGGAACCAAACTTGATCAACTGGAATGTTGTCATAAATACACTACTGTTTGTCATTTGTACTGTTTGTCATTGCGTTTCCATACTTTATTCATGTACTTCACTCCTTCCTTCACGAAGCCGATTGCTCCGAGCTGCCCGACGGAGCAGTCGTGCGGGCGGCCCGGTTCCGGTAACTGGAACAGGTAACTGACCTGATAAAGTGGTGCTATATAGGTGACCTGAGGTCAAATGTTGGATCTAGCATCTGCATTGCATCATTAGTAATGTCCAAAACATCATTGATGCCCATTTTGGAGCATTGAATCACAATCACAGCGATCCATAACGATGACAAGCCAAGCCACGCAAAACCAGAACATTTTGCCAATTTGACCTCATTTGACCTTGAATATATTGACCTAAGGTAATTAAATTTGCACACAATGTAGTTCACTACCGTACCCATCCACCCTGCGAATTTCGTTCCTCCAGCTTTACTAGGAGCCGAGATCTTAGGGGGGGGCGGAATCCGCCCGCCCCCCTCCAGTGCGCGTAATTTTCAGAGGCCCTCCAGGGCGCGTGTTAAAAAAAGAAGAAGAAATTTAGTCCGAATTCTTGCCGGAGTGGCTTCGTGAGCCAGGGTCCTACTGCTAAGCAGAGCTTATTACGTGAACCCTGGCCCAACCACCCAATACATTAATTCCAGTTCAACGGCATAATTTTGACCGAAGCTTAACGTGCCGTCAATGGCGTCAATGCATTTTTGTATGTCAAAAATATCATTGGTTCCTTTACGTTGAGATTCTGGTACGGTTCACATCCATGCAGACACACACACATGCGTGCTATGGACACGGAAGAGGTTCCTTTTTCGGCCCCCTTGGTGGGCAGTCTTGCTCACGCGCTTGCTCTCAGATTCCCCGCTGTGGCACGTTGAGCACACGGCCAGGCTGTCAGGATTGCTCGGGTCCGTTGAGCAGAGGACCGCTCTGGTGACACGAGACGAGGCCGTGCTCTCGGACGTGTCACCGGGCCGAAGGAGATCGGCTCTGAGGCAGATCGTGCCCGTCAATCTGATGCCGCGGCCGCTGGTCGGTCAGCGTTAATGCCGTGACACGGCGAACACATTCCCGTTCCTGCCATCTCTTCGGCAGGAGCCGGCCGAAGAAGAGGCTGCCCGGGGTCACACGTGAACCATGAGCCTTCCGCACTTGAAGTAGACACGCTAGCTCAGGTGACAAGACTGCATCGTTGAGGTGGCACGAAAAAAAACATATTTTTGGGTAGCATCAATCTCCCTCAGCCCGAATAGGCGTGATTAAGCCACATCATCAAGCTTATACTTTTATCATAACATCATTTCCTGTTGTGCTTTAGTTTCATTTTAGGCAGTGTTAACTTAAAAAAACAGTGGCATCAAATGACTTCTCTTTAGCGTACACCCTAAAAATATTATACCCACACTCCCATGCACGTTTGCGGCATAAGCATTCTTCAAGTTTGTTTGGCATGCATGTTTGGCATGCATCTGAATGATTTTCAACCGTTCACGACTATAGTTGGATATATGGCAGCTAGTGTAATGCGAGCGATGTTTCAAGAGACGTAGCTCCACACGGCCGCTATATCGGAGGGACGATCGGGACGAATGATTGGACCGAAGGATCGCCAGCTCATTCAGGATATGAATGGCGACAATACGTGTTTCTTGTGATACGCAGTCCCTCAAGGGGTGGGCATGGTGGTGTAGGCAAGCAAAGAAAATTTCCCGTGCTGTGCCGTCACACGGAGCAGAGTGTGGGAGTGGTGGGCACTCCAGTGTAGTCTCCCGTGCTGCGCCGTCACCCGGAGCAGAGTGTGGGAGTGGTGGTCACTCTAGTGCAGTCTCCCGTGTTGCGCCGTCACCCGGAGCAGAGTGTGGGAGCACTGGCCGGATGCGTCCAGTCTTCCGTGCTGTAACGTCCGCTGCGGAGAGAAATGTGAGGCGGCTCCGAGCTGGCCGGAGTCGACCGGTCCAGGGGACTAACGGCTAGCCCAGGGGACTAACGGCGCCGGTCTCATCGTCGCTTCATGTGCAGCCGGTCGCGGATTAATGCAGCTACGCATGCAAAAAATTGCATGCAAAGCTTTTGCCACCCCGAATCATTTTCGAAAAGTTCCACCCGGCTCTCCAATTTTCTAGAGAATTCGGGTTTGTGTCGACAAACGTGTAAGACCAGGATAAGCTTCCATCATGCTGTGCCAATGATCGCACACAATTGCATTGTGATCTGAAAGTCTTTGGTAACATATGTTAGCTAAACGGCTATGTTAGTTCCCAGTAGGATTATTTTTTTCCAGCAAATAATGGGCTTGTTTCAACAACACGACAAGGTCAGAGTAAGCTTCGGTCTCGTAATGCCCAAGTACATGGGCGTAGTTAGGACAGGGGACGTAGGAGACTATTCTCCTCACTTTTCGGCGGCGCCTCCTCTGACTGGAGAGAGGCCCATCTGTGACTGGAGAAAGGTGCACCTACAAGATATTCGAGTGCACGCCCCCCCCCCCCTCCTTCCTTGAAAGCTTCGGCCGAAAACGCCTCTCTGAGTTCAAAAGAACTAGGGTCACTCAAGCGCAAACACTCAACTTAGAATATTATCAGTCAGTGGCACCCCTCCGTGGAAATGATGCCCCTGCAAATCATCCCACTACTTTCCCTGCCGCTCCAATTCCCCTGCTCAAGTCTGCATCTCGTTTTAAATACATTACCAATGTATTGGCACTGCAGAACAGCCAAATAGCTGCACCAATGCATGAAAGTTTTTTTTGTCACTGTGGCTTTCTCTTTGAGAAAACAATGTGACCAATAAGATATTACGAAGAAAAGCTTCCACTTTGTAACGCTTAATTTAGCATCGAATTTTGACCGAATTCCGATTGGTTGGTGGCACTTTAATATAACCAAATAACTACATCACTACCCAATATGATGATTTGTCATTCCCTACCAACTTACAACCACACGGGCAGGCCTGTCATCATCACCAGAACATGAGTGGCCCTCATATGAGACAAATGGAGGTGGATTCCACCCCGAAATTTCGGAAACTACTGAAACTAGAAACACAAAATGGAGAGGGAAGATTAAGACTGCAATAAACTTACTGCAGGATAAGTTGAATGGCACTAGGTCGGTGCCTTCTGTGTCAAATGACATCAACTAATCCAAATGTTGGTTGTTTCGCAGTTGACAGCTTCCTTAGGCCACAACTAGGGGCACAAAATATGGAAGCTGTAGTTCCAATGCTGAAATATGTATGCATTATCTGAAATAGTATACAACAGGTTAAACACAATGTTATGTAGGTTTGGAGACCATCACTATAAGACGAAGGACTGGAAACACATCGCGATTAAGTTTAGAGAAACAGTTTGTGTACACGAAATATCACTGGACCATGAGTATAATTGACTGCAGATTGACCAACAAATGTAATATATTGCATCTATTCATAGTCACAATACCACCAGGCAAAATTGTTTCAAATTCGCTTGGTAATTGCTTTGCATCCCACAATTACTATTCGTTTATTCCGGCCATTCAGTTTCCTGGGAAATACGACTGACATGAAATTCGCCGTGTCGCCGAAGATGGGTGGTGGCCAAAGGTGTTGCAGTCCAGTGGCATGGAAAAGAACCCACGGAAAATACATGTATTGACGAGCATTGCTCTGCGCAATAAACCTAACGACGGACGTCATGAAGAGCCGACGCCGGCTGCGGAGGACTGGGCCGACGCCGGCTGCGGAGGACTGGGCCGACGCTGGCTGCGGAGGACTGGGCCGGCACTATGAGCCACCTCGCCACCGCTTCGACGAAACCTTTACAACTGCCGGCCGGGGAACGGTCGGTCGATCTTGCACCCTGCAGTTCCTATATATTTTTTTTCCAACAGATTCAAAAATTATCATTACGTACGATGCGCCATCCAATTTGATGCAATGTCACATAATTTCATCACAATATCCCTACCAGTATTTTATATATTTTCGAAAACCAGGAGGGTGGGCGGATTCAGCTCCCCATCCAATGTGCGATCGTCGAAATCAGCCTCGGCAGCAGTAGTTACAACATCCTACCACTGGTGGCGCTATTAGCTGGTCGCCATCGACCAGCATCGGTATAGAAGTCACGGGCGGATGCAGTGGGGCGGGGTTGGCGTGGGCACAGGGGTCATGTGCCCCTCATGGAAAAGTGACGCCCTTACGACGGGAATAGGCGCCGGTACAGCAGTAAAGTTGGAGTGCACAGTCCCTCCGCTTAACGGATTTCGAAACAGCCAAAAAGCAACTCTGTTGCGGTGAGTGATCTTGCCAAACGAACCGCTTTCGTTTAAAATAATACACAAAAACATCCGGCGAGATCGTAAATGGAATAGATGAGCATAACATGGTCATGCCATGGACTCAGACAAATGCACAATATATTCTGAATTGGCAAGCTTGTTATTTTTAAAGCTATCAGTGGAACCCAATAGCACCAGAGATTTGGAATTCCCAGTATAGGAAGATATGAAAATCACGAATGTTAGGCTAGTAAGTAACTACATCAAGAGTAAAGCGTTCGGGGACAACGGATGGGCCAACATGAAATGTAGCTGAAGCTGAGGTGACCAGAGGTGTTATATTGTGCCAAGTGTGTCTTTGCAAAACAACGACTTATAGTACTAGCTAGAATATCCGGATGTTGGGCGACCGTTTAAGTTGTTGCTTCGTAGCGAATTCCCCGGCAGAAATATTTCGCCAAAGCAGAATCAAGAAACAAATGGAATATGTGACAAGCGATGTGTTAAGTAATGGGATTCAGTGATTTTCAAGCTGTGAGTTACGAAGATTTCGGTACTCGCCCTGTTCTACTCTGGTCTACCATAATCACTGGCGGATCCAGGGGGGGCATTCCGGCCATGCCCCCCCAAGCGCTTCAAAGGGTGTCTTTTGTGTTTTCATAGTGTCTTTTGGCTCCCCCCCCCAACCAACAAAAGTAAACTGAATTAAAATGCAGTAACCTTTGCTGAGGTAAAAAAATAGCGTTCCGTGTGAAATAATCTCCAATTTTACAGGTATTTTGTTATAATTGTTTGGAAGCATAATATGGTAGCATAGTAGATTCTGACACATCGAGGGTTCTATGCTGTTGAAGTTCTGCTTACAGCAAGAGATGACGAAATCAGCAGCTTCATTATTCCTTCGTCAGATAGGTTCATGAAGTTTGTTTAGCCAGTAACGGGCAAGCGGACCCAGTGAGCCAGATTTCGAAAGCGGAATTTGAACAGGATGTTTGTGCGAGTGACCAGTTGAGCCCAGTTGAGCAGCATGTTTCGTATGTTGGTGTTGGGGTTGCTAAGATGAAGAGACAGGCTACATTGACTGATCTTTTCAAGAAGAATAGCAAGAGGAGGTATGTATTTACACTGGCGGATCCAGGGAGGGGCCATTCCGGCCATGGCCCCCGAAGTGCTTAAAAGGGGGGCCATAGTGTCTTTTGCCCCCCCCGAAACCAACAGAAGTCAACTAAATTAAAATGCAGTAACCTTTGCCGAGGTTAAAAAATAGCGTCTGGATGAAAGAATCTCCAATTTTTTCTTTTTTTAAATAATGGGATGGAAGCCAGTATGGTAGCATAGTAGATTCTAACACACATCGAGGGTTCTATGCTCTAAGTTCTGCTTACAGCAAGAGTTGACAAAATCGGATCCGCCAGTTTGTACACGTGCATGAACTTTGACGTGGTACAAGACGTTGAACAAGAACGTGAACGTTTTGGTAAACAAGAACAAAAATCCGGCAACATAGAAACGGTGGAGGTAGGCTGGGGCCCCTACACAGGAAATTATGTTGCCAATTTTTTTTCTTTTCACATGGGCCCCTTTGCCAAATAGTGGTCGAAATCCGGTGCTTTTAACCAAAAATAGCGGGAGAAGGGGCACCCTCCAAATCCGTTCGACCCCTCCCCTGATGTAATTCCTAGGTACGCCACTGGGGGATGGGGAGGGGAGGGGCTGACGCCGAAAATCGAAAGTTGGGCCCCCCCCCCAAACCGGTGGGCTAGATCCGCCAGTGACCACAATCTCTGATTTATCGTGTCTGCTTACCCAAGTTGTTCCAGCGATGAAGCGTATTTTAGTACACATTTGAGCCTCAATGTGAACACATTTATGTACATGCTGTGAGCTCAGATTATCTGAAAAACATTGCGATAACACATGACTTTGTGTCTGATGGTCATTTAAACATACCTACAGCAAATCGTGGATCCCTTCCCATTAAACCGGGCGCAGAAATGCCGGACTTGAATAAGGTAAAATTCCTTCCCTCTAGTTGGCAGCAGCCGGGCCGGGCGTATAGGCACTCAGCATGACGTCATGCGCCAGTCAGCTGACTGCCACACCGACGATACGTTGTGAGCACTGGAGGCGGGAGGGGAGAGTGGAACGGAGGCGGCGGTGCCGGCTGTGCGAACCCGCTCCGCGCGCGCGCGTGTACGTCCGTGCCGGCTGCGGAGACAGTCTGTGTGAGCGTTGGGCCGTTGATTGACGATGTATTGAGCAAGCAAGCAGGACCAATCACAGTGCAGACACCTCCACGTCAGTGTTGAGCAAGCAAGCAGGACCAATAACAGTGGCAGACACCTTCACGTCAGTGATCGAAAGGGTCCAGCTGCCGCTGCGCCGAGAAAGGAGAGTCTCGGTGGTTCCCCAACAACCGCATCAATAGCTTTCTTAAGGCAGGTGAGTGTAATTGGCTTTGGTTCTTGTGAAAACGGGACGGCATCGCAACGCATTGTTTCGGAGACCCGATATCTTGCCGTAACTCTCGTATTCTACTGAGGGACGCCAACGGCTGAAAAATGCGTTGAGTTGTGGGAGTTGTTCCCCCCGGGGGGGGGGGGCCTTTTCGGAGACCCGATATCTTGCCGTAACTCTCGTATTCTACTGAGGGACGCCAACGGCTGAAAAATGCGTTGAGTTGTGGGGGGAGTGGTGCACTCCCGAGTGGAGGGGTGCCTTTTCCAATAGGAGGGGCTCCGTGTCTCAATGGGGGAGGGGAGGGAGCGGGGCACATGCCCTTAGTTTCCCCTTGGATCCGCCAATGCGGGTACGTGTATCCTGCTCTTACCTAACTAAACTATACAGTCCACCGGTGTTGACCTCTTCGAATGTGTTTTGGAAAGGCGCATGGCGGTGGCGAAAACAGCAAATTAGTCTCATGTATACCTATACAACCAATTGCTGTGAAATCGTGGCCACGTGCGCCTAGCTTTGGCAAGACACCGACGGAGAGTGTGCATTTTCGCTGTGAACGTACCACGCGATCCAACCAGGACTGGAACTTATCTTTTTTTCTTCTGAATTTGGAGTAGAACATTTCGGGGAAGTTGAAAGTTGATATTATCTCTTCCCACAACCTCATTTTTGTGCTTTCCAGTAAGTTGTGGGCAAAAGCGCAGCCAACGGAGGGAGGGGCAGCCCCGCCCCCTTAGCAATACAAAATGCACTATATCAAGCTAAATACTTTGAGGTTTCCACCAATGAAAACCCAAATTTTTCGGCGCGGTTTGCGCGCCGAAGGCTTTCTCTGTTTATTCACATATTCCCGTCGCCCCCTTGAGGAAAACCCTGGCTGCGCCACTGGTTGCGGCATGTTTATAAAAAAAAGTAATGAGTTTGGAGGGGTTTTCAAACAACTCCATCACTGCACTAAAAAATGAATAGATAATTTCCCCGGAGACGATAATATTCTGGATGTCAAACATCCAGGACAGTACTGTAGGTATGCTGTATTCAGGGGCGTCAATTTGTATCCTTTTGTGGGGGCCAGGGCCCCACCAATGTTGATCTTGCCCCCCCCAATGTTGATTTGGGCCCCCCCAATAATCTATGCTATTTTTATGCTGATAAAAAAGTTGAAGGAAAAAAGAAGAAAAACACCATGCTAGGTACATAGAAAATGTAGTTGATGTTAACCAGCACATTTTGTACTGAAAAGAAACAGATTTGGATTAGATAGTGGACTGACTCTCCACCTTTTGCTACAAAATTCAAAATGGTGTGCAAAAAAAAAAAAATAGCTGGATTTCCCTCCACTGTGGAAGGACAACTTACATCATAAAATGTTGAGATTAGCTGATGATATACAAAGCTGATGATATACAAACTATAATTATCTTCAACAGCCCACTCATCACACTATCAGCTTGATATTTACCTGGTACCTAGGCACCTAGGTACATGCTGCAGAAAGACTTAGACGAGCTTGTGAAGTGGTCCGAAAAATGGCAAATGAAATTTAATTTTGATAAGTGCAAAATCATGCATGTAGGTAGGCAGCATATCAAGGCTCCGTACTTGATGGGTGGCCAAGTACTATCAGTGACTCAGCAGGAGAAGGACTTAGGTGTTATTTTGAACACAAAATTGGGGGCATCAGAACAGACCAAAGAAGCCAGGAAGAAGGCACTAAGAATGCTTGGGGCAATAAATAGGAATGTATCATACAAAAGTGAGGAAGTCATCAGGAAGCTTTACTGTGCATATGTCAGGCCACATTTGGAATACTGTGTCCAAGCTTGGTCCCCTAGTTATGAAAAAGATTGTTGGAATTTAGAGAGAGTACAAAAGAGGGCAACAAAAATGGTTAATGGTATTGGTATAGGCAACCTGGCATATGAGGAAAGATTGAAGAAATTGAATATGTTTTCACTTAGATATAGAAGGCTGAGAGGAGATCTCATCGAGGTCTTTAAATTTGTTCATGGTCAGGAACAGGGATATCTCAGGGAAATATTTGAATTTAACAGAAATGATGCTATTAGAGGTCAGCTATGGCTCACATGACTTCCAAAGCAAACCTTAAAAGGTACACCAAAGGGTAATCTTTACCTTTCGGCCGACACATACTGCCAAGGTTAGTGATTTGTAAAGAGTTGCCTATACAATGTCGCATATATTTCATGACGTCATGGCCGAAAAATTGGCTTCGGAGGATTCTGTTTTTCCGGTTAGGTTAGGTTAGATTTTAGATTATATTATGCTATGATACATTTTGTATATTATGCTACATTATCTTAGTCTAGGTTAGGTGGTAATCTTTACCGACACCCGACTCCTGTGACGTCACTTCCCTGACTCCTGTGACGTCACTGTTCCCCACTGTACACCTCTTTACAAATCACTAACCTTGGCAGTATGTGTCGGCCGAAAGGTAAAGATTACCCACCAAAGTTCGCCTTCAAGCCTTGGTGACGTCACAGCTTTTTCCTCATTGCAGAAATTGGTAGCATCAGGCATGTTTCAATTTTGCTGCGCATGGGGGGGGAGTTATTTTTTTAAGGCGTGCCGGACCATAAAGGTCATTGGCGCCGCCTTTAAAGCGAGTACGTTACATGCCTGTCTATAAAAGCGAGTGTTTGCGATCAAGGTGCAGGCAGGTGGACATTTACGTTAAGGGAATTTTACGTGATAGTTTGTGTGATATTTTAGGTGCTGAAGGCGGAGGCTGGGATTTGGACATCTCCCTGATGTCTAAATGGCTTTAATTTTACTTTACTCCTGCACAAAATAATTTGTAGTTTGGGTGGGGGCGGGGCTGCGCATGAAACATACGAAGTTTATGCATTGCCCATATATGTTTTGCACGTTATATGATTTTTTTCTCGTCAAAATGGAGGACTACCCTGTATTTGTATTTTGCATGCTGGCGCAGCTAGGCATAGTCCGAGAATGCTTTCATTGATGCGTTTGAGTGAGGAAAGACAATACCACTCATCAATAATCAGTAATTAGCAGCAATATAGTAATTACGTGTTTGAAGTTGCAAATTTCCTGTCTCCCTCCTTGAAAAATACAATTGGGTATAGCGGCCACCGGTCGTGACGTCTGTTCTTCAGAGCATCCAAAACCGTAGCATCGAAAGATAAAAAGTCAAAGTAGAAAATCCTAGAATCTCAAGCTAGAGAATGTGGTCGACAAATATGACGGAGGTGAGACATTTGTGGTGCAATTGCGCGCGATGTTTAATCCGGTGGCCAAACTCATGTGGCGTCGCGCTGCTTCATTTTTTATACTTCACACCCGATGTGTCTGCAGATTAGTGTGATTTTAAGCAGTTAATTCTTACTGATATTTAATTCCCAAAGAAACAATAGAGGAAGAAGTTGGCAGGTAAGCTTCAACAAGTCCAGTCCATGCCTTTTTCTGATTTCTGCACGGTGTTTCTATATTAATGCCAGATACCTAACTACCTACCTACCATATTTGAGTATTATTGTGCTTTAAGGTGGTAACAAGACAAGTTTTTACACACATTTTCCTCCATACAGCAAACGAATAGGTTAGTTTTGGTAGTAAATTTGTGCTTTAAGGTGTTTTTTTAATTCTTGGAATTTATCATTCGAATGCAATGTTTATGAATGTGACTAAGATGATGGGGCCATTCATTTTCTGTGCAAATGCTTACTTTTCAGGTTGTGACCAAAATAACAACAAAAAAGAGGCTTTGAGTTAGGTAACATAGCATAAAAAGAAATGTATAAAAAATAAAAAAAAAATTCAGCATAACCAAACCTAACCTAGCCTAACCTGCCTTTGGAGAAAAAAAAATCAAAAACATAAAATTAGAAAAAGCTAAAGCATTTTATTTTCTGAAGATTTTCAAAATTTAAAAACCTAACCCAACCTAACCTAACCTAACATGAGTTGCTCTTGAATACAAAATTATTTGTAAATTTGCAGTTTAAGGTGTTTTTATTAATTTTTTTGTGAATTTTTCTTCAGAATACTATGTTCATGAAGGTGACTAAGATGAGGGGACCACTTATTTTCTGTGCAATCGCATTTTTTTTTATTGGAAAAAATTGATAAATTTTCGAACTTAAAAAGCCTTAACTAACCTAACCTAACCAAACCTAACCCATTTGTTTGCTTTATGGAAACAAATATGTGTAAAAACTTGTCTTGTTACCACATTAAACCAGAAAAATACCGGTTTGGTTAGGTTAGGCTAGTTTAGTTTTTAGGTTGGAAATTTTTTTCAAGTTTTCAAAAATTTGCTAAAAATCGGACATTTTTTCCTTCAAAAGCAGCTGACGTTAGGTTAAGCTAGGTTTGGTTCGGTTTTCTAATTTAGAAAGTTTTCAGAGAATATATTGCTTAAAATTGTTTTCTTTTTTTCTCCAAAGGAGGTTAGGATATGCTAGATTAGGTTATGTTTGTTATGGTTATTAGGTTATCGTATGGATTCACTAATGAGTGAATCCATATCATTCCCACTGGAGTCTAAAAGCTCCATCATAACCTTACGCATAACGTATATCACAAGAGCCCATCTCGATTCTACTGCTCACTTAAGACACTATAGAAGTCAATTAATGAAAGTGTTACTCCATTACCTGCATTGTTAATGCAAACAGAAAGAAGTCCTTTGAGCCATATGTAATGTCCTTCACAGTGCTGCTCCATCCACCTCCAACTCCAGCCCTGACCAAACTTCAGGAGCGCATTCATCTCCAAAGCAGCCTGCGGAACAAGGTATGTATTGCAGCAAGAGTACTATGATCTGAATTCCATGGTATCCCTGTTGCCTAATAGTCCATCCTTGCCTATCCATGTAGGAGATGTTTGACTTTCCTCAAACTGTCTGGAGAACTTTGGAGTTGAAATCACGTGTGAGTGATGAAACAGATGAGCTATTCCTAATGCTTATGTTGGAGAATTGCATGGCACAGTAGCATGCCGAATGGGAGGGACATTGTGGGCAGTTGTCCCCTGACAGGTTGTGGGGCCCCCAATAATCGTGTCGAGCTCCTGAAAAAAATGCGCCAGTCTCCTTAATAATCCCGTTTGGGCCCCCAATAATCGCACCGGAGCCCCGTAGAATCGCACTGGGGCGAAAAAGTCGCGCAGGGGCTTCTGAAAAGGACGCTGGGGCCTCAAAAGTTCCCACCTGGGCCCCTGAAAATCACGCTTGGAGCTCGAAAGAGTCGTGCTGGGGTTCAAGAAAATCAGGACGGAGGCCACAAACGGTCGGGCCGGGGCCCCGGAAAGTCACGCTGGGCCTAGGGGTACCAAGAATTATCGCCCGGATCCCTGAAAATCACGCTAGGGGCATGACAGGTCGCACCGGGGCTTCAAAAGTCTCATTGTGATGACCCAACAAATGAAGCCGGGGCAACGAAAAGCAGTCCCGACATGGAAAATCACTCTGGGGTCCCAATAACCGCTCCAAAACCCACAAAGCGTGTTTGGCCACAAAAAAACGTGTCCTAGCCACTAAAGCTCGAGCTAGGGATCCCAACAAGTGACCACGGGGCCCCCAAATATCGCGTTCGGGGCCCAAAAATTCCGTCGGTAATCCCAAAATTTAGTGTCGGTAATCAAAAGCGTACCGAGTTTCGCAAAAAAGCGACAGGGCCTTAAAATATGCGCTGCAGCTCGAAATAAACACACCGGGAGCGCTAAATAAAAAGCGTAACGGAGGCCCTCGAGGCACACCAGGGCCATCAGACCGCACGGGGCCTAAAAAATAGGCTGGACCCTCAAAGGGAATTGATCGTAAACAAGGAACAAATAGACCGGACACTAAATAAACACATCGGCGTCTTCGAAAACGCGCCGATACCACAAAAATATAATCGGTGTATAAAAAGGCAACAAAGCTGTAAAAAAAATCCGGGTCTCAAACATGTGCCGGGCCCCTAACAAAAATTGGCTGGAGCCCTAAAACACATCCATAGAAGAAGAAAAACGCAACGGGTAAAAAACGAACACCTAGCCAGGGTCACGGCTCGGTAGCCAATCTGGGAGCTTATTTAACCAAAGAGATGAGGTGCATCAAAGCTCAGTGTGTCTACGGATTTCTTAATCACGAGAAAATGTGGGAAGAATAGAACTAATACATCGAATTGAATTTTTAGATTTTTTGTTCCAGCGAGCCGCCATACCAGGCATTCCACATGTCAAATGTGGCACAAGACTATCATGTAACAGTAATTAGCAAAACGTGGGAGGCCTAGCAGAAACCGGAGAACCGCACGTAGAGTGGCGAATGCGCCGACTGCGCAAGGCGGGTGTGCACGTGCACGAACGTTGGCGTTTTGGCGACCGGGCGTTATTAATTGGAATGCCTGATATTGCCAAATTTTACATTTTTGAGTGATTTGTTCAGGTGCAATTTCAGCAGTGTGAGGTGACTTTTCAAGGGATTCCAAAAGAAAAACCTTCAAACAGGATGGGGGGAGTTAGGGTTGAAATCCGGTCATTCAGAAATAATGGTGGTTGATTTGGCCCCCTCCACAGGACAGTTAATTCGGTCACTAATTATTCTATAACAAAAATATAAAGAACCCTCTTTGAAAAAAAATATTGGAAATCCGGGGACTTTTTTAAATGAGGATAGTTGGGCACCTTCCAAGTCAGTTTGCCCCCCTCTCGCAAATCCTAGGTACGCCACTGCCATGGCATGACATAATTTAACCTGTTGATGGCTATGATCCGCCGCAATGGACGGTGTACTCTGCGGCCCCGGTCCGCCACAGTGGACGATGTGCTCCGCAGCCCCGATCCGCCACAATGGACGGTGTACTCCACGGCCCTGATCCGCCACAGTGGACGGTGTGCTCCGCGGCCCCGGTCCGTTACAATGGACAGTGAACTCCACGGCCCTGATCCGTCACAGTGGACGGTTTGCTCCGCGACCCTGATCCACCACAGTGGATGGTGTACTCCGCGGCCCTGCTCAGCCGCAGTGGACGCTATGCTTCGCGGCCTAGTCCGTCATAGCAGGTGTGCCCCACGGCACCGGTCCACCACAGTGGACGGTATACTCTGCGACCCGGGTCTGCCACGGTTGATGATGTACTCCGCGGCCCTGGCCCGCCACAGTGGACGGTGTGCTCCGCGGCTCCGGTCCGTTAAGGTGGACCGTGTGCTCCGCGGCACCGGTCCGCCAGAGTGGACGGTGTGTTTCGCGGCTCTGGTCCGCCATAGTAGAAGGTGTGCTCCACAGCCCCAGTCCGCCACAGTGGACGGTTTGCTCTGCGACCCTGGCCCGCCACAGTGGACGTCAGGGTCGAAAAACGGGGTTTTCCTGGATTTTTGCCATCCATAGCATTATCCTCTTCGCAAAATTATCCTCCATGTTGTTTCCTCCATGCGTTTTCAACGTGGACGTCCGATGGTGTTGTTCGACAACGAATTGCCCTGTGGTAAAGTGCTCAAGATTCACCTGAAACTTCAAAGTGATATTCTGATGCCAAGGTTTGAAGGAAAATATCCTCTCCGTATTCCATCACTCAGAAGTTGTCCTCTCATCACCCAGGATTGCAAAGTATAAATCCATCACGGCTTTCCATCATCTTTCCGAGCAGTTTTGTGTGCATTAGTTGTCACTTTCTCCGCATTCTACCGTTCACCTTACCATTAATAGGTACCAATGTCACCCATGCATTAATATTTCCCAATTCGTCACAGCCATTGCATCTGATTGAGACGCAGCTGCTCTTGTTGTGCATTTCGAGCGATGAATATTGATGCCATCAGAAAAGCAAATTCTGTCAGCAGCGAGACTGACTTTACTTCTACTAGGGTAATGATTACAGGTACTAACAGCAGCGCGGCCAGAAATGCCTTGGGGTGCGGCATCCTTATGGCCTTATTCGTATCCCTCGCACCTATATGAAGACTCCTTACGTCTGTCATGTGTTCCTACTGTCCGACATTTTGCACCTCTTTATATTTGCCCTTCATATGCTTTATATTTGCTTTATATGATAAGGTCCGGTCACACGAAGTCGGGTCATCTCGGATCATTGTTCACACAATGTCATGGTGTACTACTTCGGTGGCTCTAAAACTGAATTAAAATTTCAATTCACAAGGAGCAGAAGCATTCGGCATAAGACGACATTGCGGGCGCAATGTCGCTAAGGCAGCTGACGCGCACAAAAATCCAAACTCCACACACAAGACGGCAGTGTAGAATATGCATAATACTTGACCTGACCTAACACCATTGACCTTGTCACATATTTGAAAGCCGAATGTCTATATCATTCTTTCATCATGTTCTGCACGAAAAGTTTCCCCTTACTGCGATAAGAAGAAAGAATTTGACCTGACCTCCGTTTAGTAACCTTGGCCTTGATTACAATTTTGGGAAAGCAGAGTTATTTGATTTGATGAAAGAACAGTATGATCTGGATTTGGTGTTGCTATGCTGGAACCACTGCGAATCTCGGCATTTTGAAGATTTTGGAATATTATCCTCCTTGATCCGTCCCAAGTCAATTTCAAGGGGAATTATAAATCAAATTGGTGAATGAGGTCAAGAAGGCAAATATGGTGGGGTCCAAGCACCACCAAAGGTATAGAAAACTCCGCACTTAACCTTTTGGAGGGAAAGGATTACAAGTACTAACAGGGCTGCAGTAAAAATGCCCCTATTGCGACACACCTGTTGCGGGACCATTCCATTAAAAACTGCTTTGATTTCTGCCATTATTCCCACTTTCCGAAGTTTTGTACTTTTTATTTCCGACTCTAGCAAAGGAACCATTCCAGCCGACATATCCATTTCAAAGCCGTCGGATGGCACTTCTGGGAATCTCCTGGGCTGACCTTTTCGGACTCCTTGGCCGTGACCGGAGAGGCATGTACCCGGTGTGTCCTACTCTTGCTCTTGGCTGCGCCATTGGGTACGGGTGGAGTTTTTAGATTGTTGTTAAAAAAATGTAGGACGATTACGCTGATTGATGTCTATGATCCGTTGTTAATTTTAGTTTGCTTGGTGTCGTGAGTGGTGACTGACTAGACTCGGCGATCACGATGACTACATCAATGCACATGTTTGATCAGAGGACATTGTTTTCGATTTCTATGCTTTTGTGGAGGCTGTGCCCCCTCCCCGACCCCGAATTCGCCCCACCAAAACTTTGGCTTCGCCCCTCCCTAATGTTAGGCACCAAGGAAATACCTTCACCCATCGTCATCACAGTTCAGGCCTGCTGTGCTCCGATGCTCCATCAAGGCCGGTGTGTTTTAGCCTGCATATGGGCGCGGACATATTTTACTTAAGGCCGGTGTGTGTTTGTTGGTGTGTAGGGTGAGGGGAGGGTGACGGTGACGATGACGATGACGATGACGTTGACGATTACGATGGACCCGAGTCCATTGTATGACTCTGTAGTCGCATGCTATGACTCAAAGTTTTTATGTTGACATGTACTGTGTACTGCTCTTTTGCTTATGTGACTTCATCTGTTACTGGACGATTTTTCCCGTTGGCGAGGATGCTGAATAAACATAAACATACACATTGTCAAATACAAAATCAGAATTATTGAGGTCTGAAAATATAGTGGGCGAAATCCGATGAGTTTTTTTTTTGGGGGGGGGTCTAGTACGTTGACACTTCGCCCCCCCCCCAATGTTTTTCACAAATCGACACCCCTGGTTTTTTTTTTTTGTTTTTTTTTTTAATTTTTTTTCCTTTTTCCCTCCCTCCTTCGTTGTTTACCAACAATTAAATTAGTGTGGTTTTTTTTTTTTTAAACCACTTTTTTTTTTTTTTTTTCGAACCTTTTTTGGTGTTTTTGAAACCCTCGGGGGGGGGTTGTGTTGTCGACGGATTACGAATTTGAAATATCGTCCATGTCGTCTGTAATTTGGTTCTACAGTGTGCCACGCGGGTTTCTTTCGTGCGTTCTTCGCTCAAGAATCATTTAAATTCCTTCATAGATAAAAATGGTTTATTATTGCACCATCGTTAATTTTCAACGATTATTTATGTGGTTCGTTCGTTCCTTCTTTCATCCCCTGGTTTATCTTGTTCTTTTGTATTTTGTCTGCTGTTTACACGGGAGGATCTAGGTATGTTGATCGGGGTGTGGGGTGGGGGAGGAGAGCGTGTTTGTCTGGAAGGGCGTCACCTCTCCGAAGGGTTCTATCTACTCTGAGGGGGTGCCGTCAGGTAGAAACCTCGTTACGGATTGGTGCTGTCGAGTTTTCTGGAGGGGAGCCACGTCTCTTCCGAGGGAGGGGGCACATGCCCTCAGTTGCCCCCTGGATCCGCCAATACCCGTTCATCATTGCTTGTTTTGATTGAGACGATAACGCATCTACCTTTGAGATGATGCTTTTGTTGGTTGCGACCTTGTAGTGACTCAGCGACTACGAGTCGATTCACGAAAAAAAATTGAACCACGAACTTGCGCACTGTTTTCCTGTTCCGCGCCCTACCAATCGCCTGCATAGTGATCGAACTGTTAAGCTTCTCTGCCATCATCAAATTGGCCCAGTGAGACACCAGAAAATGTAGACCACCAAACAATGCTGGCGCCGCGGTAAAACTCATGTGAGTGACACTTTGGCACCATGCATTGGTCAGTGTTTGGTAAACCCCTGACATTGGCTGCAGAATCCCGATACAGCCGTTGTATGAAAGTGAAAAAGTGGAAAAACCTTGTTCTTGTTGGGACACTCTGTTCCCTCCTCATTTCCAATCGTTCCCAACCATCATTCCGAGGTAGTTCTTGGATGTATGTAACGTATACGAGTTGAGATGAACTCGCTATTGACCAATGGCATTTAGCCAGCTTCCAGAGGGCCTGTCTGATTGAAGCGTGACGTCCAAAACTACCAATGCCAAGTGAAGCACACTTCGACTCCCGAAACGCTGTGCTTTCTTTGACGGACAGTGGTACGGTCAGTGTGTTTGTTTTTTAGTGCTGCACCAGCTGCACCACTGCTGGTGCAGCTGGTGCAGTTGGTGGTGTTATACATTGCTCCCGCTGTGCCACAGCTGGTGCAGCTGGTGGCCTTTTGCTGCCATCGGCGGCCGGTCTGCCGCCACGTCACGCTGAAGGTCACGCGTCACACGGACAGTGGCGCCGTGTCGTGGTGCCCGATCGATGTGCCAACGGACGTAGTGGTGCCCTGTCGGCGGTCGGGCGTGTTGCTGCGCCCCTGCCGGCGACCCTGCCGTCAGGTGGGCATAATTTGGTACCCTGGTAGTGAAGGTGGGCATAATTTGATAGCCCTGATAGTGATGGTGGGCAAAATTTGATACCCGTGGTAGTGAGGGTGGCATATTTTGATACCCCTGGTAGTTAGAGTGGGCATAATTTGATACTCGTGGTAGTGAGGATGGGGATAATTTGATACCCGTGGTAGTGAGGGTGGGTGTAAGGGAGCTTACATTTTTTCGGCATGCAATTTTCAACATTTTCGCATCCGACCAGGCCGCAAGACCCCGCCTGGCCAGATCCCGGACCCCTTCTCCCTCCCCTCTCGGATTACCTTGAAGCTGAACCCGACCCCCGGTACGTGACGATCAAAAGCGGCATGAAAAAAACAGCATCAGCCTCGCGTTTGGGCCAAAACAGAAGGGTGCCCGGCCAGCTGTGAGCCAGCCCCGGTGAAAACCTACAGACCGTCCATCCCCAGGCGGCTTCGCCACACACACTGCCTAAGGGGACGAAAAAAAAGCACTCCCACCAATCAAGAGGCAGAACCCAATCCGGAGCCCTGGGAGTGGCTGGAAATTAGAAAAGGTAGAGCTACGGAATGGGGAGAAAATCTGGCAGCCTGGCAGAAGGGCTCTGGAAAAAAGGAATCTCTCTGGACGCTCGCGCTCGGACGGTCTCTCTC